>JAGIQG010000007.1:32866796-33053563 GCA_024679065.1 Sphyrna mokarran | reverse complement strand
TAATTCGGTCCATACTTGAGCAACATTGAGCATGCATTCGGCAGGTGGTGCGGGTACAGCTCTTGGATGTTGATTCATGGGTTGCCTGGTACCTCATGTCGTAAATGAGTGCTTTATGTGGACCATCTGAAGGGCACCATGACAGCTCAGAGACTATCGATGTGGCTGTGCAGACACTTGGAATTGGGCCGGTGTCTGCGGGAGTTTGCGCGTTCTCCCCGTGGTTGCGTGGGTTTTCTCCGGGCACTCCGGTTTCCTCCCACAACCCAAAAATTCGCTCTTAGGCTGATTGGGAAACAAATTGTCCCTATAGTGAGAGTTTTCCATATTAGGAATAATATATATATTATTATATAGGAATAATATAATAGGATAATGGATTTGCTACTATATAGTTATGACGGCGGCGCGGGCTCGTTGGGCCGAAGGGCCTGTTTCCCGTGCTGTGTTGCTCTTAATCTGGCTGTATCTAGCCCTCCCCCAGTTTAACACCCTCTCCTTAAGGCAGGCTTCATCTTTTTCAATTAATACCCTAAAGCAGACAGAGTTGTGGTCACTATTAGACACATGCTCCCCTACTACAACGTCAACCACCTGCCCTGGCTCATTCCCCAGAACCAAATCCAGTATAGCCCCCTCTCTAGTCGGGCTATAAACATACTGCTCCAAGGACCATCCCAAAATACACTGTACAAATTCCTCCCCGTCCACACCTTCCGCTCTGGGCACCTTCCAATCTACCCCAGGGAAATTGAAATCTCCCACTACAACCACCCTATTCTTCCTACATTTATCTAAAATGTCCCTGCATATCCCTTCTTCCATGGCCCGCAGGCTGTTGGGCGGTCTGTAGTACACACCCAACATCGTAACCTTGCCCTTCCTATTCCTCAACTCCACCCATAGCGACTCAATTCCTAAATCATCCATACCACCCTCCCTCTGCACTGCTATGATGTGATCCTTAACTAATAATGCCACTCCCCCTCCTCTCTTCAAACCACCTCTGTCATGCCTAAAACACTTAAGGATTATGGTGAGAGGGCGGGTAAGTGGAGCTGAGTCCACAAAAAGATAAGCCATGATCTTAATGAATAGGGGAGCAAGCTCAGGGACCAGATGGCCTACTCGTCCTCTTAGTTCTTATGTTCTTATGTCCTTATCGGTACTATAAGCTACAGGGCTATGGGCCAGGAAGAAGGAAGTAGAATTAGAAGGGGAACATGGGTGTCCTTGGGCTGACATGAACAATAGGCTGAATGGCCTTCTCTCGGGCTGTAACTTTTCTATGATTCTAAAAGAGGATAGTTTTATGGTATTTAATGCAGTTTCAAAAAAAAAACACTGCATCTTTCACACACACAAAATTCGTACTCACCCAAATAGGTTACAGAGTAGGAAATTAATGAGAGATCCAGACTAGGACCTTGCTTCTTCAACATCTGATTTTCTTGTCTTGATCTGCAGATAAAATAAGTGCTTAAATAAATGAAGGTTTGTCATATGACCTTCCCTCTCCACTTGTCCATTTATCTCAAATATGGTTGTAGTGTAGTGAATTTCAGGTACATGACTTACACAATTAGATGATGTTTGGTGAAATTCTAGAGACCCATGCCCAAGTGATTCTGTCCAATGGCTTGTCTCCATCCAGTTGAGTGCTCATGTGACTGTCTGGATGCCTTGCTAATGGGTAGGAGGTGGCCCCCATTTATACTCCTGGTGAAATTTCGCAGACAGGGTGTATCCAGTTCAATGGCTTTGGAATGTCGAAGTGATGCAAATGTGCAGCCATTTTTAATTATTTCAAGTCATTGGAATGCAGTTTAGTCTTTAAAAAATGTATTTTCCAGCCAGTAAATTTATAAAGTCACTTTTTTTTAATGAAGTTTGATGGCATAACGCTTCTCCACCAGGTGGAATGAAATGCTACAATGTTAACATCCCATTATAAGATTGTTCTAAAAAAGCTCAGACGAAGCAATACTCAGATTCACTTATCAAATTTCTCATCACTGTTAGTGCAAAAGAGTTCACCCTGCATTTTGTTCAACTCTGAAGTTTTTGCAGAGGTCAAATTTCAGAGGTTGTAGTGGAAAGAATTTCTCAGCTCTCAGGCTGATTCCAAGCATGTTTGTTAATGCAAGGTTACACTGCTTGTAGAGATCTTAACTTGTTAACTGCTGCGTCCACAACCCATGGATTTAATGGTTGTAGGTTTCTGGTACTTGATGGATTTTAGTCCTGGGATGACCCTGGCTGATAAATTGTTTTAAACTCCAGAATTGTGTCAGAGTTCTCCTCCTGCACTTTAACACTAATGGACTCCAAAACTTGTTCCGATTCTACCTGATGTTGCTACTGAACAAGTCAGGTCTCAGAAGAGAACCTGGTTTAATAGATCCTAACTTCTTTTATTGTTTAGATGCATGGTTGGATAGAGTCACAGGGATCACACAGTCAAGATGAGGGATCTTAGAGTCACACAATGAACTTTTAACAAAAGAATAAAACAAGAAAATATTAATTATAATACACTAGTCCCTGACCACCCGCTATGCTTTTATAGCTGTATACCAATTTGTAAAGATAACACAAGCTACGAAATCCATCTTATACTTTAAAATGCTCAGTAAGTAGCAGTCCATATAAACCAATGCGTGTAATGTAGTCAGACACCCAGCGCTCTGAAACCAAGTGAAAGATGCCGCCCAATCAAACAAGTTATCAATTCCTCCCCAGATGATTGTTAAATGGTGATCCCACTGATCTCACTGGAACTCTACCATTCATAGAACATAGAACATTACAGAGCAAACAGGTCCTTCGGCCTACGAGTTGCACTGATCATATCCATACCTACCAGGCCCATCTATAACCCATAATCCCATTAAATCCCATGTACTCATCCAGAAGTCTCTTAAAAGACCCCAACGACTTCACCTTCACCACCACCGATGGCAGCCGATTCCACTCACTCACCACCCTCTGAGTGAAAAATTTACCCCTGACATCTCCTCTGTACCTGCTCTCCAGCATCTTTAAACCTGTGTCTTCTTGTAGCGACCATTTCACTCCTGGGAAATAGCCTCTGAGAATCCACTCTATTTATACCTTTCAACATCTTATAAACCTCTATTAGGTCACCTCTCAACCTTCATCTCTCCAGGGAGAAAAGACAGAGTTCCTTCAACCTATCCTCATAAGACATGCCATCCAATCCAGGCAACATCCTTGTAAATCTCCTTTGCATTCTTTCAGTAGCTTCCACATCCTTCATAGTGAGGCAACCAGAACTGCACACAGTGCTCCAAGTGAGGTCTGACAAGGGTCTTATAAAGTTAGAACATAGAACATAGAACACTACAGCACAAACAGGCCCTTCGGCCCACAAGTTGTGCCGAACACATCAAAACCTACCCAGCCATAGACCTATCTATAACCCCCAATCCCATTGGATCCCATATACTCATCCAGAAGTCTTTTAAAAGACCCCAGCGAGTTCACCTCGACCACCACCGACGGCAGCCGATTCCATTCACTCACCACCCTCTGAGTGAAAAACTTTCCCCTAGCATCCCCTCTGTACTTGCTTCCCTGCACCTTAAATCTGTGCCCTCTCGTCGCGACCATTTCAGCCCTGGGAAATAGTCTCTGAGAGTCCACCCTATCTATTCCTCTCAACATCTTGTAAACCTCTATCAGGTCGCCTCTCAACCTTCGTCTCTCCAGGGAGAACAGTCCCAGCTCCCTCAACCTGTCTTCATAAGGCATGCCTCCCAATCCAGGCAACATCCTTGTAAATCTCCTCTGCACCCTTTCAATAGCTTCCACGTCCTTCCTATAGTGAGGCGACCAGAACTGCGCACAGTACTCCAAGTGTGGTCTGACAAGGGTCCTATAAAGCTGCAGCATTACCTCCTGACTCCTGAACTCAATCCCTCGATGAATGAAGGCCAGTACACCATAAGCTTTCTTAACCACATCCTCCACCTGGGAGGCCGATTTGAGAGTCTTATGGACCCGGACCCCAAGATCCCTCTGCTCTTCCACACAGCTAAGACTCCTACCTTTGATAGTGTACTCATTCATCCCGTTGGATCTGCCAAAATGGACCACAACACATTTATCGCGTTGAAGTCCATCTGCCACTTCTCCGCCCAGTCTTGCATCCTGTCGATGTCCTGCTGCAACTTTTGACATCCCTCCAGACCATCCACAACACCACCGACCTTCGTGTCATCGGCGAACTTACTCACCCATCCCTCCACTTCCTCATCCAGGTCATTTATGAAAATGACAAACAGCAAGGGTCCTAGAACAGATCCCTGGGGCACTCCACTGGTGACCGACCTCCATGCAGAAAAAGAGCCATCCACAACCACCCTCTGCCTTCTGCAGGCAAGCCAGTTCTGGATCCACAAGGCCAAAGCCCCTTGGATCCCATGGCCTCTCACCTTCTCAAGAAGTCTTGCATGTGGGACCTTGTCAAATGCCTTGCTGAAGTCCATGTACACCACGTCCACTGCTCTTCCTTCGTCAATGTGTTCAGTCACATTTTCGAAGAACTCAATTAAGCTCGTAAGGCACGACCTGCCTTTTACAAAACCATGCTGACTATTTCTAATCAACCTAAACTTCTCCAAATGCTCGTAAATCTTGTCCCTCAGAAGCCTCTCCATCAGCTTACCAACCACTGAGGTCAGACTCATCGGTCGGTAATTTCCAGGACTATCCCTGTTCCCTTTCTTGAAAATAGGGACCACATCCGCAATCCTCCAATCCTCCGGAACCTCTCCCGTCTCCATCGATGACGCAAAGATCATTGCCAGGGGCTCTGCAATGACATCCCTCACCTCCCACAATAACCTGGGGTACATCCCATCTGGTCCCGGAGACTTGTCTATCTTGATAGCATTCAAAAGTTCTAACACATCCGCTTCCTTAATATCTACATACTCAATCTTTTCAGTCTGCCGCAAACTTGTAGTGCATCCTCCCAGATCACTTTCCACCGTGAATACTGAGGCAAAGTACTCATTAAGCACCTCTGTCATTTCTTCCGGTTCCATACAGACTTTTCCCCCTTCACCTTTTATAGGTCCTATCCCTTCTCTTCTAATCCTTTTACTTTTCACATATTTGTAGAAGGCCTTGGGATTCTCCTTAATCCTACCAGCCAAGGCCTTCTCATGACCCCTTCTGGCTCTCCTAATTTCCTTTTTAAGCTCTCTTCTATAAGCCTTATACTTCTCTAGATCCCCAACTTCTCCTAGCTTTCTGAACCTTTTATACACCTTTCTTTTCTTCCTGACTAGGTTCACCACAGCCTTCATGCACCACAGTTCCCTCGACCTACCAAAACCTCCTTGTCTCACCGGAACGTTGTCGTGCAGAGCTCCAGACAAGCATTCCTTGAATATCTGCCACCTTCCTTCTGTGCTTTTCCCCAAGAACACCTCCTTCCAGTTTATTCGCCCCAACATCTGCCTGATGTCTTCATATTTCCCCTTATTCCAGACAAACAACTTCCTAGCCTGCCTGATCCTATCCTTTTCCAATGCAAGGGTGAAGGAGATAGAATTATGATCTCCATCCCCAAGATGCTCTCCTACCGAGAGATCAATCACCTGTCCTGGTTCATTAGCTAGTACCAGGTCCAGTACAGCCTCTCCTCTCGTAGGCTTGTCCACGTGCTGTGTCAGGAAACCCTCCTGAACACACCTAACAAACTCCTCTCCATCCAAACCCCTTACCCTTGGGATATTCCAGTCGATGTTTGGGAAATTGAAGTCTCCCATCACAACAACTCTGTTATTTCTATATCTCTCCAGTATCTGTTTCCCTATCTGCACCTCAACTTCCCTGTCACTATTGGGCGGCCTATAGAATACACCCAGCAACGTCACCGACCCTTTGCTATTCCTAACTTCCGCCCACAGAGACTCCGTAGACATTCCCTCCTCATTATCCACATTCTCTGCAGCCATGACACTGTCCCTGATCAACAGTGCCACTCCACCACCTCTTTTGCCTCCCTCCCTGTCCTTCCTGAAGGATCTGAATCCCGGGACCTGTAGTACCCAGTCCTGTCCCTGAGACATCCAAGTGTCTGTAATGGCCACCACATCACAATCCCAAGCAACAATCCACGCCCTAAGTTCATCCACCTTATTTACTACACTCCTGGCATTAAAATAGACACAGCTCAGCCCCTCAGACTGGACATTTCCCTTCTCCCCCACTCGTCTAACCTGACTCTCATCCTGCCTAGAGTCCTTCCCTACCTGGGAGCTAACTTCCTTGCTCCCAGTCTCCACATCACTATTCCCTCCCCCTAACATTTCTAGTTTAAAGTCCCCCCAGTAGCCCTAGCCAATCTTCCCGCCAAGATATTAGTCCCCCTGGGATTCAGGTGCCACCCGTCTTTGCTGTACAGGTCACACCTGCCCCTAAAGAGGTCCTAATGATCCAGGAACCGGAATCCCTGCCCCCTGCTCCAGTCCCTCAGCCACGTATTCAACCTCCACCTCATACTATTCCTGCTTTCACTCTCCCGAAGCGCAGGCAGTAATCCTGAGATTACTACCTTCGCTTTCCTCTTTCTCAGCTGCCTACCCAGTTCCCTGTTGCAGCAGTAATGTTGCAGCATTATCTCCCAACTCCTAAACTCATTCCCTCAATTAATGAAAGCTAGTACATTATACACCTTCTTAACCCCATCCTCCACCTGCGAGGCTGATTTAAGAGTTCTATGGACCCGGACCACAAGGTCCTTCTGATCCTCTATACTGCTAAGAGTCCTACCCTTGATATTATACTCCTTCATCCCATTGGACCTGCCAAAATGGACCACTACACATTTATTCGCGTTGAAGTCCATCTGCCATTTCTCCGCCTAGTCTTGCATCCTATCTATGCAACTTCTGACATCCCTCCAGACTATCCACAACACTACCAACCTTTGTGTCATTGGCAAACTTACCTACCCATCCCTTCACTTCCAGATCATTTATGAAAATGACAAATAGAAGCGTCCTAGAAAAGATCCCTGAGGCACTCCACTGGTGGCCAATCTCCATGCAGAAAAAGACCCATCCACAACCATTTTATGCCTTTTGCAGGCAAGCCAGTTCTGGACCCACAAGGCAACAGGCCTTCAATCCCATGTCCTTTCACTTTTTCAAGAAGACTTGCATGGGGTCCTTAACAAACACCTTGCTGAACTCCATATAAACGACATCCACCACTCTTTCTCCATCAATGTACTTAGTCACATTTTCAAAGAACTCAACCAGGGTCTTATGGCATGACCTGTCCTTGACAAAGCCTTCACATGAGGGTTCACATTCTCACAAGGGTTTCTAATCTCTGCTCTTGAATAACATGCCATGGAATTTTCTCCCAAACAACACTTTCTTTTGGATACCTTCACTTCCAGAATTTTAATTTCTCCTCGGTATTCCTCTGCCTGGATTACCATGTACATACAAGCTTCCCAGCCACACCAACAGAACATTTCTGCTTCACAGACTGTATAATAGTGTCACCAACAGAAAAGAGGAACGGGGTTGTGCTGGGACAAGCGAGGGGAATTGAATGATGGGAAACAAAAAGAGGGAGTCAAAACAGAGGGGAACGTTGACAATCACAATTTGTTGAGCTCAGTGTTGAGTCCAGAAGGCTATAACGTGCCTAACTGGAATATGAAATACTGTACTTCTAGTTTGCATCAGCATCACCGAAGCGTTGGAACATGCTGAGGACGGACATGTCAGCATGAGAGCAAGGTACTAAATTCAAATAGCAAGTGACCCAAAGTTTGGATCATGCTTCTGGATGGAGTGAAGGTACTTCTCAATGCATTCACCCTGTCTGCATTTAGTCTGCTGAGTATACAGGAGACCACAGTGGAGCAGTGAATACAGCAGACCAAATTGAAGGAGGTGCAAGTAAATGATGCTTCACCTGAAATGAATGTTTGGGCCTTTGAATGTTGAGGTAAGAGGAGGCTAAGGGACAAATATTTAATCTGTAATTGCTTGGGAAAGTAACATGGGAGAGGGATGAAGGGTTGGAGTTTGTAGAGGAATAGACAAGGTTTTCATAGAAGGAGTGGTCCCTGCAGAACACTGACGGGAAACCTTGTAAATGTAAATGTTCTTGTGAAAAGCGTAAAGCTGACAAATCGTTTTCAGAAACTGAGTAAAATCTGATTGCTTCCAATTTCTTCCTAGATACCCCCCATCACCACCATGACCAACAACCGCCAGCAAAATGGTAAGTGCCGGGCCATGAGCCTGACCACTGGAAGCAGGTCTCTGGCGAGTGCCATTGTGCCTACACTGCAGACTCTCTCCACCTCTGAGAGTATTCAGGCCTGCACAATTCCATTGTCCACATTGGCTGTTGAGCAATATATTCATCATTCATGATCTGAAGCAATTGAAGTGAAGATGTCTGCCCGCCTCTATTTTCTGACCTTGAATCCCTACCCTTAACTGTAGCAGTATAGGATGCATTGGACATAAATAATTATCTTACTGAATTATAGAAACTGAGATGAATACTAAATGAGACAAGTTGCAAAGTGAAGTTATTAAATCTGATAAGGTATGGATTATCATTAAAACATGATCAAAGTTACTGTTTATATTACTGTGAGTTCCTTCAGCTCTGGCTTCCTGTGAATTCTAGATTTCCTTCATTTCTCTGCTGATAACAGTACCTGTGACTGTCTTAGCTTCAGCTCTAGAATTCCCTTTCCAAATCTTTTCATCTCTCTGACTCCTATGTTAAGATCTTCCCTGAAATCTGCTTCTCCGGTCAATTGTTTGATCAATTATCTTAAAAATTTCCTTCTTTGGTCCAGTGGCACGTATTACCTGATTACATCCTGCAAAGCGCTTTGTGACAGGTTGTTGCAGTAATGGCTATATAAATGCACACTAGTTGTTTTTCATTAATGTTCCACAACAAAAGCAAAGTGCCATTTGTTCTCAGAATGGTCTATCGATCTCTACTTTGTGGTTGAAGTTTAATGCCACAAGAGCAATAATTGTGGTACTGACAGTCATGTCCTCACCTGGAGATGCGAAAGAAATTGTGATTACATAAAATTTAACACCACAAAGGACAATGCATTTTCCCAATGACATTAAATGATTCTTTTCTATTCCTTGTTGCCGTGGTAACTTTGTATGTCACTGTTAAATGTATATTAATCTGTGTTCCTTTGTTCACATAGATGTGCGAACCATTCTTTGTAATTAGAGAAATAGACTTAACTACCTTCCAGGCAGAATTATCTTTGTTTGAGGGATATTGTTTTGCCATTTTTAAAAATCAATTAGTTCAGGTTGTCACATTTCTAAAGGTTCTTCGCAGAATGGAGACAATTGATTTCAAAAATGCCAAACAGATAGCCCACTGTGCTGTAATTTCTAATAACCCTTTTGCAATGCCTCCAGAACTACGTGCTGATGCATAGAGCCTCTCACAGAAACTGGAAAATCAGCATTGAGAGACTGAAACTCTCACTGCCAGAGTGAGGTAGGGGAATGGTACATACCCATTACACAATATCGTCCTGTAAAAATAAATCATAGTAATATCATAGATCAGGTCACAAGGCACCTACAGGATGTGTCTGTCTATAAGTTGATTGATTTACAATGTAATTTCAGCTCTGTGGAAATTTGAAAAAGAAACACTTGGACATGCAATAAACAAGACACAATATTCTTGATATCTGCCTGTGAGTATGTCTGGGACAAAGAAAGAACATATATTTTTATCATGCCTTTCTTGACCTTGGGACATCCCAAAGCACTTTACAGCCAATGAAATACTTGTCAAATGGAGTCACAGGCGTAATGTAGGAAATGAGGGGGCTAATTCATATACAGCAGGGTTTCATAAACAGCAATGGGATAATGATCAGATGTTGAGGTGAACTTCCCACCTCTCATCTGGAGAGTGCCATGGGATTTTTTTACTCAAGTGCTGTGAAAGGCTAGTCATGACACGCATCAACTCCAGATTCCCAGACTGCCTGAATCCACAACCGCCACAACAGGTCCAGATCAGACACCACCTCCCTGGCCCTATACTCAATCCTGGAACACCTGGATAACAAGGGCACTTATGTCAAACTCCTATTTATTGACTACAGCTCAGCCATCTTTAACCCTGTGGCCGAGGGCTCAACTACTCCTGAGATTATATCCTAGGTTTCCGAACCCACTGACCACAATCAGAAAGGATAGGCAATGGCATCTCCTCCACGATTACCCTCAAACTTATTCGTTGCAAGGCTGTGTCCTTAGTCCCTTACTATACTCCTTGTATACCAATGACCATGTGGTTAAGTTCCGCTCCAACTCTATTTTCAAGTTTGCTGATGAGAGCACCACAGTGGGCCGGATCTCAAACAATGATGAGATGGAGTACAGGAAAGACCTGGAGAATCTGGTGAAGTGATGTAATGACATTACTCTTTCCCTCAATGTCAGTAAAACAAAGGAGATAGTCATTAACTTCAGGGGAGGTGATAGGTGAGTGGCATTATCACTAGACTATTAATCCAGAAACTCAGCTAATGTTCTGAGGACCCAGGTTCGAATCCTTCCACCACAGATGGTGGAGTTGGAATTAAATAAAAAATATCTGGAATTAAGAATCTACTGATGACCATGAAACCATTGTCGATTGTCAGGAAAACCCAGGTAGTTTAAGGAAGGAAATCTGATGCCCTTACCTGGCCTGCCCTACATGTGACTCTAGACCCATAACAATATGGTTGACTCAAGTTCCCTCCAAGAGCAACTCGGGATGGGTAATAAATGCTGGTCAGCCAGTAATGCCTATGTCCCATGAATGAACAAGAGGACATGCCCCTGTCTACATCAACGATGATGAAGTGATGAAATGGAAATGATCAAGGGCTTCAAGTTTCTAGGTGTCCAGATTACAATTAACCTGTCCTGGTCCCTCCACACTGTTATAGTTAAGGAAACCCAAAAGTCTGAGATCATGTACCAGCCAACTCAGGAGTACCTTCTTCCTTGCTGCCATCACACTTCTGAATGGACCTAACATATATTAAGCTTTCTTTCTCTATACCCTAGCTATTACTGTAACATTATTTTCAGCACCCTGTTTTCTTCTTCCCCATGGACTCTCTGAGTGGTATGCTTTGTCTGTATAGCCTGCAAGAAACAATACTTTTCACTGTATCCTAATAAATGTGACAATAATAAATCAGATCAAATCAAGCAAGTAGAAAACGGCTTCTTCCCAGCTGCCATTAGACTTTTCAATGATCTTATCGCACATTAATATGATCTTTCTCTTGACCCCGTCCATAACTATCATACTATATTCTGCATCCTATCTGTTCTTTTTCCTCTATGTACATTATGAGTAGTATGTTTTGTTTTTAACAGCTCACCAGAAATCAAAACTTTTCACTGTATCACAATACATTAGAGATTAGAGCTTTAGAGCAACACAGCACGGGAAACAGGCCCTTCGGCCCAACGAGCCCGCGCCGCCGTCATAACTATATAGTGACAATTCCATTATCCTATTCTAATTTTAGGTTATTCCTAATATGGAAGAGTCTCAATGTAGGGACAATTTGTTTCCCAATCAGCCTAAGAGTGAATTTTTGGGATGTGGGAGGAAACCGGAGCGCCCGGAGAAAACCCACGCAACCACGGGGAGAACACGCAAACTCCCGCAGACACCGGCCCAATTCCAAGTGTCTGCACAGCCACATCGATAGTCTCTGAGCTGTCATGGTGCCCTTCAGATGGTCCACATAAAGCACTCATTTAAGACATGAAGCACCAGGCAACCCATGAATCAACATCCAAGAGCTGTCCTCGCACCACCTGCCGAATGCATGCTCCTTGTTGGTCAAGTATGGACCAAATTACCTGTGGAAAAAAAAAGCCATAGTTAAACAGTCCTACTATATCCCTCTATCTGCATAACGCTCATGTGGCTGTCCAAGAGACCCTTAAACAGCCCTAGCATGCCTGCTCCCACCACCTTACTCGGCAGTGCATTCCACACCCCCACTACCCTTTGTGTGAAAAACTGCCCTCTAATATTCGTCTTATACATAGCCCCCCTCACCCTAAGGCCATGACCCCGCGTCCTATCCATTTCTGAAGGTGGAAAAAGTTTACCACCATTTACTCTATCTATACCCCTTATAATCTTATACACCTCTATTAGATCCCCTCTAAGCCGACGTCTTTCAAGGGAAAACAACCCCAGTCTATGTAATCGTTCCTCATAAGACAGTCCTTCCATACCAGGCAGCATCCTGGTAAACCTCCTCTGCACTCTCTCCAAGGACTCCACATCCTTCCGATAGTACGGCGACCAGAACTGGATGCAGTATTCCAAGTGAGGCCTAACCAACGTTCTGTACAATTGCAACATCAAACTCCTACTCTTGTATTCTATACCCTTTTCTATGAAAGCTAACATATTATACGCTTTCTTTATCACCTTCTCCACCTGTGAAGACACCTTCAGAGACTTGTGAACCTGCACCCCCAAGTCTCTCTGTGTCTCTATACTCCGAATAGTTTTACCTTTTATCCTATAACTCTCTTCTACATTTTTCCGGCCAAAATGTATCACCTCGCATTTATCCAGATTAAATTCCATTTGCCATCTATCTGCCCAGTCTACCAACCTATCTATGTCCTGTTGTATTGCCTGACACTGCTCTTCTGTACCCGCCAATCCAAGCATCTTGGTGTCATCAGCAAATTTGCTGATCTCACCACTTACCCCAACTTCCAAGTCGTTTATGTAGACCACAAATAGAAGAGGACCTAGTACTGAGCCTTGTGGCACTCCACTAGTGACAGGCTTCCAGCCGGAAAAAAGAGCCTTCCACTACTACCCTCTGTCTCCTCCTCCCGAGCCAGTTCTCGACCCATCTACATACCTGGCCCTGTATCCCATGCGCCTTCACCTTCTCTATCAGTCTACCATGAGGAACCTTGTTAAACGCCTTACTGAAATCATGTAGACGACATCAACAGCATGTCCTTCATCAACTGTTTTTGTCACTTCTTCAAAAAATTCCACTAGATTTGTAAGACAAGACTTCCCCTTGACGAAGCCATGCTGCGTATCCCTGATCAGATCGCAGCGCTCCAGATGGTCATACATCCTGTCCCTGAGGATCCTCTCCATTAGCTTACCTATAACTGAAGTCAAGCTCACCGGCCTATAGTTCCCTGGGTTATCCCTCTGACCTTTTTTAAACAACGTTACTACATTTGCTATCCTCCAGTCCTCTGGGACCTCACCTGTGTCTAAGGAAGAGACAAAGATTTGCGTCAGAGGCCCAGCTAGTTCTTCCCTCAACTCCCTTAGCAGCCTGGGGTAAATGCCATCCGGCCCCGGAGCTTTATATGTCTTTAAGCTGCCTAACAGCCCCAACACCTCTTTCCTCGTAATCTTTATTTCCCTCAACCAATCCTCAACTTTGTCAACATCAGCAACAGACATCTGTCCAGTCTCCTGCGTGAATACCGACGCAAAGTATTCATTCAGGATCTCCCCCATTCCCTCAGGCTCTAATCATAGATCTCCTCCTCTGTCCCTGAGAGGTCCAATCTTGCCTCTAACCATCCTTTTGCTCCTTACATAGGTGTAAAATACCTTAGGATTTTCCTTAATCCTACCTGCCAGAGCCACTTCGTGGCCCCTTTTTGCCTTTCTAACCCCCCTTTTAAGATCCCGTCTACCCTCTCTATAAGCTTCCAGCGCTGTCTCAGTCCCCAGTTGCCTAGATCTAATGTAAGCCTCTCGCTTCTTCCTGATCCAGTCCTCAATATCCCTGGTAAGCCACGGTTCTCTAATCCTACCTTTCCCATCCTTCCTCCTTGCCGGCACGTATCTTTCCTGCAGAGAGTTTAGTTTCCCTTGAAAGACTCCCACATGTACCTCGTCGACCTGCCCTCAAAAAGCTTATCCCAGTCGGTATCTTTAAGATCTTGCCTAATCTGGCCGTATCTAGCCCTCCCCCAGTTAAATACCTTCCCTTTTGGGCCGGTCTTGTCCTCTTCCATTAATATCCTAAAGCAGACAGAGTTGTGATCACTATTTGACACCTGCTCTCCTACCTCGACGTCAACCACCTGCCCTGGCTCATTCCCTGCCACCTGCCACATACATGTGGCAATTGATTTATTATTTGATTTGAATCAAATTAAATAATAAATCAATTCAATCCAACCAAGGCGGCAGACAGAGCTTCAAACTCATCTGGATATCATAGTGGAACGGTGGTTAGAACTGCTGCCTCACTGCACGAGGGATCCAGGTTCAATTCCAACTTCAGGTGATTATATGGAGTTCACATATTCTCCCCGTGTCTACATGGGTTTCCTCTGGATGCTCCAGTTTCCTCCCATACTGCAAATATGCTGGTTAGATGCATTGGCCATGCTAAATTGTCCCTTAATGTCTGATGCTGAGTAGGTTAGAGTGATTAGTGGGGTAAATATGTAGGATTATGGAGATAGTGCCTAGGTAAGATGATCTGTTAGAGAATCAATGTGGATCTGATTGGCCCAATGGCCTCCTTTTGCATTCTGGATTCTAAAACATGTCTGTAATTGCTTAATATAAATCTAAAAGGTAGCACCTTTGACAGTGAGGCTTTTCCTCAGTACTCCATTGTAATGTAGTGTAAATCTAGATTGGAATCAAAGGTCAGTTTTTATCTCTAAACCATGATTATTATTTTAGATTGAGTGCATGAAGAGATGAGCATGCAGGTTTGCGATTGTTGCAAATGTAAGAAGCTGCACGATTCTGTGAGTGATTTGGGTTGAACATACTTATCCTTGGTAGTATTTCGGAGTGCAGGACTCAAAGAAAGAAAATTGGACAGAAACCCAGATCTATGTGGCAATGATAATTACATATAAAAGAGAATCCAGCAACATTGGGTGGGGGTGGTTTCAGGGGAGAGATCAAAGAGGTCTCACTCTTGCCCAATTTCCCCACCTTTTGCATTACCATGCTGCTGATGTGAGTCAGGATAGTGGAGGACAATCTAAGTGCTGTGCTAGAGAATGCACGTGTTATATGTGTACAAGTGCATGTGAGAGTTTGTGACTGCACACAGCTATCAGGTTGCATTGAAGGAAAGCACAAGTATGGAAATTGAAGGAGATATGGCTGGGATGCATCCTTAATGTGCACATACCATATGGGACAGACAGATAACCTTAGAGGAAAGTGGCTGTGCCTAAATACACTCACTGTGAGGGTAAACTGAGAGGTGGGTCTGTAGGCGAGGACATGCTGTCGAATATTCCAATCATCTCTAAGCATTTACAACATGTTTCCATGTAACTGATCTGCTTTGCTGTGTAAATATAGTAACCTGATTTATTTAATGCACATCAAACAATTTTGATCTCTCCTGTGACATGTGCTTGATATGAAACAAACAACAAGCTTGGAAATCTGAGGAAGGAGAAAGTTGGAAGGTCCATCACTTCTAAAAGACCTTCATTGGCTATAATGTCTTCTGAAACTGATATTGTAGGTCGATGCACAAGTCTCAAAAGAGACATAAAATACAGTGTACAACTTAAGACTCGGTGAGAAAAATCGCTGTACATAACGGGAACCCTTAGTGACTCTTGGCAAAAACATAAAGCTAATTATATCATGTTATATAAAGGACATTCCTAATACTGCTGCATGTAAATTGAAGCACTATAATGTCAAAGGTAGTTGCTGTTAGCCCCATGCTAATACCATAATATGATGCTCTGTTGAAAAGATTCTCTTCTCAAAATTAAATCTTGAGCATATGCGTGGCACAGTAGCACAGTGGTCAGCACTGCTGCTTCACAGCTGCAGGGACCCGGTTCAATTCCCGGCTTGGGTCAATCTCCGTGTGGAGTTTGCACATTCTCCTCATGTCTGCATGGGTTTCCTCCGGGTGCTCCGGTTTCCTCCTACAGTCCAAAGATGTGTGGGTTAAGTTGATTGGCCATGCTAAAATTACCCCTTAGTGTACTGAGATGTGGAGGTTAGAGGGATTAGTGGGGAAAATAAATAGGGATATGGGACTAACGCGTCGGAGGGATTGTGGTCAATGCAAACTCAATGGGCTGAATGGCCTCTTTCTGCGCTGTAGGGATTCTACAAAATACCTTTTACCAAATAACAAAGTTAATTTTCAAAACAGAAGATGGCCATTGTACCCATTTGAAAGAGTTATCTAATTAATTCCACTTCCTCATGCTCATTTTCTATAACCATGCAAATTCTTCCTTTCCAAAAACACATCTAATTCCTTTTTGAAAGATGGTGTTGAATTTGCTTCCATCAACCTCTCAACAATGCATTTCAGAAAATAAGAGAAATCTTCCAATTTCCTTCTCTTTTTGTTAATTACCTTGAATCAATATCGTCTGGGTACCAATTCTCTATTAAATTTCCCCTCACCTTTCCTTGCTGTAATGAGAACAGACCTCGCTTCTCCAGTCTCTCCCTATAACTGAAGTCTCCAATCTCTGATATCATTCTAGTTAGTTACTTTTGCACCTTCTCTAAGGCCTTAATATCTTTCATCAAGTGAGATATCAAGAATTGGACACAATTCTCCAACTGTGGTCTAACCGGTGATTATAAAGGTTTAGCAGAACTGCCTTGCTTTTGGACTCAATGCTTCTATTTTTTAATAACCAGGATTTTGTAATGCATTATTAACAGTCTTAGCAACTTGCCCTGTCACTTTTAAACATTAGGCCTTACGTTGTTTCTCACAATTATAACATTTGAGCATAAATGCAGACAAGGATTGGTGAGATCAAATGGCTTTCTTCTTCCCAATATCATATATAATCTTATGAGTGAAGAAAGAGTTTATTTTTATATAGCATTTTTCACATTCTAAAATGCTTGACAGACGAGAAAATATTTTTGAAGTGTAGTCATTGTTATAATTTGTGCAAAGCATGTCCTGAACACTGTTGGAAATAGTTTATTGGCCTCCTAATTCTGGTTATACTTTTGGGCAGAACATTAACCAATAAACTATTGGAGTTTGTAACAAAGGAAATATAATAATTATAGGGTACTCTAATCTTCACATAGACTGGAACAATCATGTTGCCAAGAATGGTTCAGAAGATGAGTTCATAGAATGTTTTTATGATAGTTTCTTGGAACAGTATGTAATGGAGCAGGTTATGGATACATCTAACTTAAATTTAGTATTGCATAATGAAGCAGGGTTAATTAGTAATGTCATAGTAAAAGATCTATTGGGAAATAGTGTCAAGTTCCGTGTTAAGTTTGAAAGTATCATATTCCAATTGCAAACCAAAATCTTAAACAAAGCCAATCATATAGGTATGAGGGGATAAACTGGTTACGGTTAACTTTGGGTAAATAGACCAAAGGGCAAATGGGAGTAAATGAATAGTGGAAAACATTTAAAAAAATAAATCAGAATGATCAACAATACATTAAACTGAAGAACAAAAACACAGCAAGAAGGAATAATCAGTGGCTAACTTAATAAGTTATAGATTGTATATGCTTCTCTTTTTAATTTAATACTATGTTGTAAAATATGATAACAAGACTAAGAATTAACAGTGCTTCAAAAACCAGCAAAAGGCTACCAAAAAGTTGATAAAAAATTGAAAAAAAAGAATCGAATTAGAGTAAACTAGCCAAAAATATAAAAACAGATCACAAGACATTTTGTAATCATACAAAAAGGGAGTACTTAAGTAAATGTTGATTTCTTAGAAGCAGAAACAAGAGAAATGATCATGGGGAATGAGGAAATGGCAGAGGCACTGAACAAATATCTTGAGTCTACCTTCACTGTAGAAGACATAGGGTGGGATTTTCACCCCTTCCCTTCCCATCCCAAACCAAGTGAACCAGGAATGGAGACCCCCTTGTCCTAACTTTTCATCCCACCAGTCTCAACATTCAAAGGATCATTCTCTGCCATTTCCATCAACTCCAGCATGATGCCACTACCCAATACATCTTCCCCCATCAGCATTCCGCAGGGACTGCTTGCTCCCGGCACCCTGGTCCAGTCCTCCATTACACCCAAAACCTCATTCCCTGCCCATGACACCCACACCTTCCCATCCAGTCATAGAAAGTACAACACCTGCCCCTTTACCGCCTCCTTGCTCACTGCTCCAGATCCTATACATCAGTTTTAGCTGAAGCAGTACTTCACACACACCTCCTTAAATCTGGTCTATTGCATTTGCTGCTCCAAATGCAGTCTACTCTAATTGGAGAGGCCAAATGTGTGACTGCTTTGCTGAACATCTTTGGTCATCTGAAGCAGGACCCAGACCTTCCTGTTGCTTGCCACTTCAACACACCACCCTGCTCTCCTGTCCACACATCTGTCCTTGGCCTTTTGCAATGTTTTAATGAATCCAAACGCAAACTGTTGGAAGAGCTTTTCATCTTCCGATTGGACACTTTACATCTTCCGGACTGAACATTGTGTTCAAACAACTTCAGAGGATAAGCTCTCTCCTTCACCTTCGCCCCATTTCCGTGTATTTGATTCCATTTCATTTAATATCATCCACCCATCTTATCATCCTTTTTTTCACTTCTATTTTCCACTTCGCCATTCCAGCTCTCTTCTTTCCACACCAACTGTCACCACTCCTCCCCCCACCATCCCCCTCAGTGCAATTACCACGTTCCTCAGGCAGCACTTTGACATTGTGTATCTCTGTTCTGTCATTCTCGCATTCTGATTACTTAATGGACATCCTTAGCACCTTCTCAGTCTTCTGTATCCTCATTTTCATTCCCTTTGCCCAAAAATGGGCGTTTACATTTTCATTCCCTTTGCCTCAGAATGGAGGTTCATTGGCTGTCAGGTACAGACCTTCATTGTAAACCTGCTCACAATTGAAAAGTCAACCATTATTCCCTACCAAGAGTCAATGAGTGGTGGCGTCTATCAGATACAGTGCAGCTCCGGATTCTGTGCAGACACTCAATCACACATCCAGAACTGCATTACCCAGGCTGTATGTGGCCAGATGGCTACACAGTGACAGTCAGTGTGGAATCAGGGGATACTCTGCTCGTACCGATGAGAGAACAGCGGCGATTAATATCCACCATTTGGGAGTTCAAATCAGAGATGGTGTGTGTTACCCAACTCCACTCTATCATAGAAACCCTATGATGCAGAAGGAGGCCATTTAGCTCATTGAGTCTGCGCTGACAACAATCCACCCAGACCCTCCTAGATCTCCACATTTCCATCCCGCTAATCTTTCTAACCTACACATCCTGGGACACAAAGGGGCAATTTATCATGGCCCAACCTAACACACACACCTTTAGACTCTAGTGAAAGGTTCACTAATTTCACACCCCACTCCCCCTCCCCAACCCCTCACACCCACCCTAATTGTATAAATCTCTACTGATTCTCTTTGCTCTTAGATCTGACTAGACTTAAAACATTGACTCTATTCTCTCTCTGCAGATGCTGTCATACCTGTCGAGTTTCTCCAGCATTTTTGGTTTTTGTTTCAGATTCCAGCATTCGCTGTATTTTGTCTTTATTCTAGGAGAAGAGAGTGGATGTTGCAGTTTTGGCAGACTTGTTTGTACATGTATAAATATTGTTGGCAATAAACCCTTTGCAACTTGAGGCCACAAGTTTGCCTTCAAAGTTATTACAGGGACGCTGTCTGGATTGCTCAGGAGGATCACTGCAATATCTTGTGGGACGAGTTAGTATTTGTGTGCTGTACCCTTCTCAAGCTTGCTCTCTCAAGGGGAGAAAAAAGTGAAAAAATAATAAAGACTGAGTGGACAGCTTTCCAAAGGTGTTGCAATTCCGATCATGCCTTGAACCCTTCTTCTGCATCATAGGGTTTCTATGATAGAGTGGAGTTGGATAACACACCCCCTCTCTGATTTGAACTCCCAAATGGTGGATATCAACTGTCACTGTTCTCTCATTGGTATGAGCAGAGTATCCCCTGATTCCATACTGACTGTCACTGTGTAGCCATCTGGCCACATACAGCCTGGGTAATGCAATTCTGGATGTGTGATTGAGTGTCTGCACAGAACCCGGAGCTGCACTGTATCTGATAGATGCCACCACTCATTGATGCTTAGTTGGGAATAGTGATTGACTTTTCAATTGTGGGCAGGTTTGCAATGTAGGTCTGTACATAATGGCCAAAGAACCTCCATTTTGAGGCACCTCTGTCTTTGGAAGGCCCTGTGCACAGGCAGCGTGCATTTCTCTTATTTTTAAGGTGTTTAAGATTCTGCTTTTTGTTTTTGCTCCATCTTCTCTTTGTTTCACTTGTCAGCCTTTCCTTTTCCAATTGATAAGAAATAATTGGGGTACACAGTGAAATAGATGACTGAATCTTTTGCCGCATCCTCAAACAACCACAACAAGGGAAACTTAATGAGATGTTAGAAATATGCAGTGAAAAATAGAATGCTGGAAACATTTAGTTGGTCAGGCAACATCTGTGAAGAGAGTTAGTGGCCTGGATTTTCACTGAATTGGGATGACTCTTAGCAAATGGTGGGTGGATCCTGAATCTGAGATTGAACACCCCCCATCCAGAGTATCTGATTTTTGATAATGGCTACAGGAATTTTCTGCTTTGATTTGAATTGGGGAAAAGGCCCTTCTGTGCTGAAGCAGGCCTTTTAAACAGATGCAGAGGAAAACTGTATAAAAAGCCCTCCTCAGTGCTGTGGGCCTTTGACTAAAGCTGAACGGTGTAATATTCCTATATGGCTGAGTGATTTATTGGACGCATGAATGTGTCTCCAACTTCAGAAGAGGAGAGAAAATGGTCCAACAAGTACTGTGAACCGTTACTGAATCTGTCTAGGAAATGTCCAGTAAAATCAACTCTTTGTTTCCTGTAGAAATATAACAGATAGTCAAGATGACATTTACAAGACATAACTTTAAATTTCACTGTTCTGTGATATCTGATACACTGGGCAGCAGCCAGGATCTTGTTCTCACAGACTAGTTTGGGTATCAGGTAGCCTGGTTTGGATCCCATATCTATTCTTAGACACTCGACTATATTTACTTTTTTTTTGTTTTTTTAAAGTCTGCGCCACACGAGCCTTTAAAGAATGACTGTCATCATTAGTTGACTGCCCTAGTTACAGTTTACAGTTGCTATCTTTTTTGTTTTCCTACTTGCTTTTTAAGTACAGACTAATTTCAATGAGTAAATTCAAGTTATCCCCAACATCAATTATTCAATCCGAGAAACAGACAATATCTTCCTCAAGGATCTTTTAACTAAACAGTAAATGGATGCCATTCAGACATGGGGGTGACTATATTCATGCAAATGATTCAAGGTTTCAAAGACAGAATTGTAATGGTGGGTTGGAGGACAGAGAAGTAAATGAGTGATGAGAAACGAAAAGTGACACGCCCGAATGATATTCTTGAAGAGGAATGATAAATATGGAAAAGAACATGAGATGTAATAAATACACATTGCATCAGAGCTAATAGACTTCTTAGTCACTATGCCCTATGCTGCTACCTCGTCCTTGACATACTTGACCTCATCCTCACCAACCCACTTGCTGCAGATGCAGCAGTTGATGACAATATTGGTAGGAATGACCACCACATAGTGCTTGTGGAAATGAAGTCCTGTCTTCACATTGAGAATATCCTTTATCATGTTGAGTGGCACTACCATTTTGCTAGACCTGTCTTTGGAACTGTGGGGCAGCAACAGCATTTTTTAAAAATTCATTTGTGGGACATGGGTGTCGCTGGCTGGTCAGCATTTATTGCCCATCTCTAGTCATTCTTGATCATCATAGAATCATAGATCCCTATAGTGCAGAAGGACACCATTTGGCCCATCAAGTCTGCACCAACAACAATCCCACCCAGGTTCTATCCCTGCAGTCCCACATATTTACCCCACTAATCCCTCTAACCTACTTATCCCAGGATGCTAAGGGGCCCATGCATCTCTCTGGACATCTCTGGGCTGTGGGAGGAAATCGCAGCACCTGAAGGAAGTTCACATAAACATGGGGAGAATGTGGAAATTCCACACAGACAGTGACCCAAGCCAGGAAACCCAGGCCTCTAGAGTTGTGAGGCAGCTGTGATCAAAGGTTGAGAGTCACATATGTCTTTAAGCTGTGCTTAATCCTCTCTCCACTCATATTGTCTGCACCTTTAAGACTTGAGTACCTGTAAAGGCTTGCATTCCAACCATTATTTTGTAAATTGAGTTTGTGTCTCTATTTGCCTTGTTTGTGAACATAACTGCCACTCACCTGATGTTTGAGATTTAGAATACAAGATCAGGGATGTACTTCTGAGGTTGTATAAGGCTCTGGTCAGACCCCATATGGAACATTGTGAGCACTTTGGGACCCATATCTGGGGAAGGATGTGCTGGCCTTGGAAAGGGTCCAGAGAAGGTTCACAAGAATGACCCCTGGAACGAAGAGCTTGTTGTATGTGAACAGTTGAGGACTCTGGGTCTGTATTCATTGGAGTTTAGAAGGATGAGGGGGGAATCTTATTGAAACTTACAGGATACTGCGAGACCTTAGAGTGGACGTGGAGAGGATGTTTCCACTAGTAGAAAAACCAGAACCGGAGGGCATAACCTCGGCTAAAGGGCTAATCCCTTAAAACAGAGATAAGGAGGAATTTCTTGAGCCAGAGAGTTGTGAATCTGTGGCATTCTTTGCCACAGAAGGCTGTGAAGGCCGGGTCATTTAGTGTCTTTAAGACAGAGCTAGATAGGTTCTTGATTAATAAGGGGATTAGCAGTTAAGGCATGAGATTGGGGATGAGAAAAATATCAGCCATGATTGAATGGCGAAGCAGATGCAATGGGTCAAGTGGCCCATTTCTGTTCCTATGTCTTATAAGTTTTATGAAGAGGGCATGCCAGGAGCAATGCCAGGCATATCTGTAAATGTCAACTTGATGAAGCTACAAAATAGGACTACTTGTGTGCCAAAAATCATAAGCAATTACACAGACAACCGATCAGATCTACAATGCTATACATCCAGCCTTGCATGGTGGTGGACAATTAAACACACTGGAGGAGGAGGCTCCACACGTATCCCACTCCTCAATGATTGGTGAGCCTGGCAAATCTGTGCAAAAAATAAGATGGAAGAATTTTCAACAACCGTCAGTCAGAAGTGCTGAATGGATGATCCATCTCAACCTCCTTCAGAGGACTCCAACATCACAATGTCAGTCTTCAACCACAACAAAAACAAAAGATGCTAGAAAATCTCAGCAGATCTGACAACATCTGAAGAGAACAGAGCTAACCTTCAGGTGAAACTTTGTTAGCATTCTGATGAAATAATTTTCTTTTTTCTGCTCCAAGCAATATTTTTCTCTAATTCCTCTTTTCTCACACTCCATAAGATACTTCTTTGGCCTGAATTATTTTTGCCTGTAGTTTTAAAAGATTTAGCTCACCCTACTGATTCTGTACACTGGAATTTGTAGCTAGACTTCCAAGACAGCTGCAGTGGAATCTTTTGCAGTAGGAAAAAAGAAATTAAATTACTGCCTTAAGCTTCTAAGACTTCCATTGGTGTGTTTTCCTCATGGCTTTTCCCCTGGAGCTTATATTTAAGTCAGACTACTTTGCTGAATTTTTCTTCAGTTTTCTAACATTTCAGTTTACCTCTGCATTTAAGCAAGGTTTTATCCAATAGCTATCACCACATGTGATGTTGGTTAGTGTTTGGTAGCCTAAAGAAGCCTTATAATCATAAGAAAGATAACTGTAAGTCTTTATTAACTCTTAGATCTATTTCAAAATATATAGTAAAGAATACAAGTTAGGAGCATGGCTCTGTCCAACACAAGACTGACTGTAGATGTTGTTCATGTGTTCTCTTATATCACTGTGTGGGCAGTACTATACCCAATCCCACATACGCGCAGTCCCAGATTCCTTCACTACAACATAAACCGAGGATCTTCAGGAAGTATTCCTCCCACCTCTATCTCAGTAGAAGTGTCCATTACAGCTATATCTTACCAAGAAGTTGAGTGAGTTGTTCCAGCTCCTCCAATGAGACCTATAACCGCATAGCTGGGCAACTGCCAGAGATTATAAATATCACCATGGCCCCCAATTTCTACACCAGAGGGACAGGAGGTTGGGAGAAGCAGGCTAAATTGCTAACCTATAAGATTTTCCATGAATCATTGCATTGGGGAGGTAACAGAGGAGAATGGATTTATTTCTCGTATCAGACAGAATCATGGTGCTTTCTTTCTGTGCTAGTCAGCAATAACCTGCCTTATTTTAGCCACCACAATGAGCTAAAGACAAACTGTTTGGTAACACGGGATGCCTGCACCACACCTGGCTCATAGTTCCCCACCGGTTTTTCATCAGGTGATGAAGGAGC
This sequence comes from Sphyrna mokarran, assembly GCA_024679065.1. Lineage (NCBI taxonomy): Eukaryota > Metazoa > Chordata > Chondrichthyes > Carcharhiniformes > Carcharhinidae > Sphyrna > Sphyrna mokarran. The sequence continues at coordinate 33,029,059 of JAGIQG010000007.1, read as the reverse complement.
AGTGCTCTGAAAGCTTGTGATTTCAAATAAAGCTGTTGAAATTTCACCTGGTGCTATGAGACTTCGTAAAATGCCCGAGGAGAGAATAGAGTGAAGAAAGGCAAATAGAAAGCAAGAGGTTCAGGGTGACAAAATCCGACATTTGTACTTTATGTCAATAGGAGGATAAGATTCAACCTGGATTTGAGAAGGGGCATAACATAATCACATAGGCGAAGTTTCTTGGGAAAGCCTCATCAGCATCTTCCCTTTCATGCAGAGATCATCAATGGGCTCACAGTTAAAGGCAGGCCTGTCCCTTGTCTAGTGGTTCTTAAACCTATGGGTCACGCCCAGGGGTTAAATAGGCTGGGCTGTGCTTGTTGGAGTTTAAAAGGCTGAAGGGGGGGAATCTTATAGAAACTTACAAGATAATGAAGGAGCTAGATAGGGTAGAGGTAGAGAGATTCTTTCTGCTTAGAAAGGAAAACAGAACTAGAGGGCACAGCCTCAAAATGGGGGGGGGGTGGGGGGGGGGGGGGTGCAGTTTAGAACAGAGTTGAGGAGGAATTTCTTTACTCAAAGGGTGGTGAATCTTTGGAATTCTCTGCCCATTGAAGTGGTGGAGGCTACCTCGCTGTATATATTTAAGTCACGGGTAGATAGATTTCTGATAGACAAGGGAATTAAGGGTTATGGGGAGAAAGCAGGAAAGTGGAACTGATCCACTTCAGATCAGCCATGATCTTACAGAACAGTGGGGCAGGCTCGAAGGGCTACATGGCCTACTCCTGCTCCTATTTCTTATGATCCCTAATGGGGTCATAGAAATGGCATTTAAAGTCATGTGCTCCCTCTGAGGCAGCAATGGCAACTACACAGAAACTCTGACAGGACATCTCTGCATCCACTGCTGTCAAATAGCAAAAACGAAGATGGTGAATCCGAAGTGTTCTTTAATCCAAGGAAGCGCTTTTAGCAGCAAGCACCAAGGAGGTTAGGAGTGGCTGTGTGCTGAATTGGTGCAGGCTGAGGTTGGAAAACGTAACATAGTCACTGACTGAGTGGCAAAAAAACTGGCAAATCATGTGGTTGAGCTGGGAACGTGAGTGATGGCTTCAAATTCAGGAGCCTACCTGTCTGCTCCTTGCCATTTTAACACACTATCCTGCTCCCATGCCCACATGTCTGTCCTTGGCCTGCTGCAATGTTCTAGCGAAGCTCAACACAAACTGGGGGAACAGCATCTCATCTTCCTGCTCGGCGCTTTACCACCTTCAAAATCGAATTTGACAACTTCAGACAATTAGCTCTACTCCACCTCAATCCTTTTGCTTTCATTTCATTTAATTTTTTACTGTTCTGTACCTTTTATTTCTTTATTGGTTTCTTTATTTTTCTTTCCCCTCACTCTTTCCCCTATTTCATTCCCCATTTTCATTATCTTTTCTCCCTCTTTGCTTCATCTTTCCCACTTTTTCTCTATTTTAACTCTCTCCCACTCATTGCATTCCCTCCCCCTACATCTTCATCGGTCACACTTTACCCCCCCATTTTACTTCTCTGACCATTCACACCCTTTATTCTCTCAATGGACTGCCATTAGCAGCCTTTCACCTTATTTTTGTGGCTGTGACTCTTCTTTCATTCCCTCCCCCTGCAGTATAAATATCTCCCACTTCCTGTGCCTTTTAGCTTTGACAAAGGGTCATCTGGATTCGAAACGTCAGCTCTTTCCTCCCCACAGATGCTGCCAGACCTGGTGAGATTTCCCAGCATTTTCTTTTTTGTGTTTCAGAATTCCAGCATCCGCAGTAATTTGCTTTCATTTCTTCACATTTCATTGTGTTTCTGCTCCTGTTATATAGGCACTTTACCCTGACTAGTAACTCTCCTTCACAAGGACCGACAACCAGATGAAAAGAGGGAGGCACGGGAGTGGAAGGGGGGCTGATTACAATGCGTGTGCGGGGGAGAGGGATGGAAAAGTAATTAATGTGTTGAACAGGTTGAGTAGAAGAGGAGCTTATTAATATGTGTTGGATGATGGGGAGGAGGGAAGAGGGCTGATAACTGTGTGTGTTGCGAGGGTTGGGAAAGGGCTAATCATTTGTGTGGAGGGTGGGGGAATATGTGGTGGGTGGGCAAAGAGAGAGGCTGATTATATAGCGTATTGAGGGCTGATGGATAGGGCTTCACTGAGAATTCTGTCACCGAGGAATATATGAGAGCTTGGCTAAAACCTAATGAGTACATATAATATTTTTATAAAGTGCTTTTAACCATTAATTTTCCTGCTTACATGATATATTGTGTTGATATACATTGTGTGAAATATTAAGGACTATGTACTGAATATTATTGTGGTTTTTTGTTGCCATTTGGTTTCTGCTGGTCTCAAAGTTCATGATCATTTTCAAGTGTTGACATGTGCTCCTGTTGAGAAATAGTTTGGGGGACACAGTCTTAACCAGTTCACTGCTTCTCCCTTGTGTTATATGCAAAATTGTCCTACAAGAGAGAGGGAAGACTATTAGTTGCAATGTATTTGACGATATGCTGTCAGTGCTGAAGAGCTGGAAATATGAGGAAGTTATGGTCAAACTATCCTTTAACCTTCTCCCTTCTCATTGTCCAAGGCCCTTTCAATTCACTGCTCACAGTGCAGTTTTCTTTCCAATGGGAAGACCAAATATTGATTGGATGACCACTTTTTAGAACACTTCATTCAGTCTGCAAAAGTGATTTCAAGCTTTTAGTCGCCTGTCATTTCAGTTCTTCACCTTTCATTCTGTTCTTGGCCTTCTTCAGTGTTTAAGTAAAGCTCAATGATAGTTTAATAAAAATTTATTCACCTTTTAGGCATTTTGCACCTGCTTTAGTGCCATAGTACCAATCCAATGCAGGAGGAGAACACCATTCAGCACATCAAATCTGCACTGCTCCTTCATAGGTCAGCTCCTGAGTGTTATGTTATTGGACTTATGCTGCATATGCCCAGACTAATGATCCAAAAGATGACTTCGAATCCCACCATGACTGGATACAGCCAGATTTTCAAGGAGAGGCCAAGGCAGTCTGCATGTTGGATTTTATACCTCTTGCTCTGTCTGAAGTGGAGACTGGAAGCTGCCAATAAATAGGTCTCTTTCCTTGAGATTCTGCTGTGTGGGGCTAGAGCTTTCACTGGAAATTGTTGCAGCAAGAGAATTAGAAACAGATGTCTGTCTGAATCACTGTCTGGAAGTGACAAATGCTATACCTTTATAAGCATCTTTTTTTTTCTGTGATAACTGGTGCTATTTGTGGGGGATACTGCTAAATTAGAAAAGTAGAGATAGTGAGCTGTTAAGAATTATACTGTATTTTGTTTAAGTATTTTAGGTTGTAAAAGTTATGCTAATTCTTTTCTCATTATATTCTAATTGTGTTCTTAAATAAAGTGTATTTTGATAAAAGTTCCCTGATGGGTCACTTGAATCATATCTGGAGTGAAACACCTTATGCTCATCCTAATGCCAAAAATCAAATGTAAAAGTTCAGGTCTAGGTTAGCTTCATAAAATATCCTGGACTTTCTGATTTGGACCTTAGCGATGTGTAGGTTAAGTGGAATAACTATGCATGGAGTTACAGGAATAGGATGCGGGCTGAGCCTGGGTAAGTTGTTCTTTTGGAGATTCACTGCAGATTTGATGGCTACATCACCTCCTTCTGCACTGTGGCGATTCTGGGTATAATAATGCACAAAATTGTAAACAAAGATGGATTGTAATATTTGAGATTGATGAACTTGCACAAAAAGCTAGAACTGTTATTGGTGTTAAGCAGATGAAATGGAGTATGGCATAAAAACAACAAAATGAAATCATTGAGATAGAGTGAGAAAACAGGCAACATCAAGTAACCAAATAGTTGCTGGCACAGAGCCAAAGGGTAATTAGAGTATTAGGACAAAGTGAAGCAATAAATGATATGTCTAAAGTTGGTGTGAACGGCAGAATGATGTACAGCTGCTGCCTGTAAACAAAGCAGGAGAAACATAAGATTAAGACCTAAATGTATAAAGAAACATAATGGGGGCAGGGGTTAGTTTGAAATGATTAAACTATCACTGAGTAAAGGCTACCTACAACTTCACTAGTTAGACATATTGAACTGTTAAGTCCTGTTATTTAAAAGATACAAGAAAGACATGGATCAAAAATGGTTGCCACTAGTCACCTGATTGCTGATACCATAAATTGGCCACTTCTCTGGAAAGCCGATATGTATTACACTGCTGAGTGATTGTATGGAATTCCGCAACTGGGAGGTGTCAAGAATTTGAGTAGCTATATCAAAACATCCTGTGGAGAATGAAATAGCCCCCTTCACCTGTTGATTTATATCTTGAAACATGTCAAAGAGTTCAGAGATGAAAAGATAGAAACAGGGATTACTTGATCTATAACAATGAATGCAAAACATGCTAATTGAATCCCCTTTTGGGAATACACAGAGTAAAGTTTTAAAAATCAGTTCTGCCAAGCAGAACTAGAAGGAGCAAGAACAAGTGATAAGAGAAAAGAAAATGAGATGTAAAACAGTGCTGTAAAAGAGCAGAAAAAATCTTTCTATCACTGTGGTTAGAAGCAAAAAGAGCATCATCAATAAAGTGTGGACCTGAACAAAATCAACTCCAGAATTCTACAAGAAACCACAACTTCAAATTGCTGCAATGTCCAACAATCCACACCTCAAAGACAAGCAAAAGACTTTGTTGTATATTCTTTTAACTTTTATTGGACTCAACCAATGCTTAATTCTAGTATGTCTCTGTGTGTATGTTAACAAAGAACAAAGAAAATTACAGGCCCTTCAGCCCTCCAAGCCTACACTGATTATGCTACCTGACTTAACTAAAATCCCCTATTCTTCAGAGGATCATATCACTCTTGTCCCATCCTCTTCATGTATTTGTCGAGATGCCTCTTAGAAGTCACTATTGTATCTGCTTGTAATATCTCCTCCGGCAAAGAGTTCCAGGCACCCACTAACCTGTGTGTAAAAATTCTGTCTCATATATCTCCTTCAAACCTTGTCCCTCGCACCTTAGTAATTGACTCTTCCAACCTGGGAAAAAGCTTCTGACTATCCACTCAGTCCATATCACTCATAACCTTGTAGACTATCAGGTCACCTGTCAACATCCGTCATTCCAGTGAAAACAAAGCAAGTTTCTCCAACCTTTCCTCATAGCTGATGCCCTACATACTAGGCAATATCCCGGTGAATCTTTTCTGTACCCTCTCCAAAGCCTCCACATCCTTATGGTACATGGCAACCAGAATTGAACAATATATTCCAAAAACAGCCTAACTAAGCTGCAACATGATTTGCCATTTTTTCAACTCAATGCCCTGGCCATGAAGGTAAGCATGCCATATATCTTCTTGATTATCTTCGCCACCTGCATTGCCACTTCCAGTAACCTGTGTACCTGTATACCCAGGTTCCTTTCCTATCAATACTCTTAAGGATTCTGCCATTTACTGTATATTTCCTCTCTGTATTAGATCTTCCAAAATGCATTATCTCACATTTGTTCAGATTAGCCACCTCTCCGCCCAAGTCTTCAACTGATCTATATTCTGCTGCATCCTCTGATGGTCCTCATCGCTATCTGCAAATCCACCAATCTTTATGATGTCTGCAAACTTATTAATCAATCCACTTACATTTTCCTCTAAATCATTTATATATATTACAAATTACAAAGGTCCTAGCACTGATCCCTGAAGAACACCACTTGTCACAGTCCTCAATTCAGAAATGCACACTTCCACTGCTACCCTCTGTCTTCTTTGACCAAGATGTAGAGATGCCGGCGTTGGACTGGGGTAAACTCAGTTTACCCCAGTTTGTGAAACTTCTTTGACCAAGCCAGTTTTGTATCCACCTTGCCACATCTGATTCCATGTGACTCCACCATCTGCACCAGTCTGCCGTGAGGGACATTGTCAAAGGCCTTACTGAATCCATACAGACAACATCCAGTGCCCTATCCTCATCAATCATCTCCGTCACTTTCTCAAAAAAATCTTCACCACTCTGTCCACGTGTGACTCCACTTTTAAGGAGCTATGAACCTGTACCATTAGATCTCTTTGTTCTGTAACTCTCCACAATGCCTTACCATTAACTGAGTAAGTCCTGCCCTGGTTCAATCTATCAAAATACATCACCTTGTATTTATCTAAATTAAACTGAATCTGCCATTTTTCAGCCCACCGGCCCAATTGATCAAGATCCCGTTGTTTCCTGAGATAACCTTCTTCACTGTCCACTATGCCACCAATCTTGGTGTTATCTGCAAACTTATTAACCACGCCTACTATATTTTCATCCAAATCATTAATATAAATGACAAATAACAGTGGATCCAGCATTGATCTTTGAGGTACAGGTCTCTAGTTTGAAAAACAATCCTCTATAACCATCCTCTAGTTTCTGTCAAGAAGCCAATTTTGTATCCATTTAGCTACTTCACCCTGGATCCTGTGAGACTTAACCTTATACAACAACTTACCATGTGGTGCCTTGTCAAAGGCCTTGCTAAAGTCCATGTAGACAACATCAACTGCACTGCCCTCATCTACCTTTTTGGTTACCCCTTCAAAAAACTCAATCAAATTTGCAAGACATGATTTTTCACTTACGAAGCCATGCTGTCCATCCCTAATCAGTCTTTGTGTATTTAAATGCCTTTAGATCCTGTCTCTCAAAATACCTTTCAACAACTTACCCATCAAGATATGAGGCCCACCGGCCTGTCGTTCCCAGGCTTTTCCCTGCAGCCCTTCTTAAACAAGTGCACAATATTTGCCATTCTCCCATCTTTAGGCATCTCAGCTGTGACTAATAATGATTCAAATATCTCTGCTAGGGGACCCACAATTTCCTCCCTCGCCTCCCACAATGTCCTAGGGTACACTTCATCAGGTCCCAGGGGTTTATCTGCCTTTGATGCGCTTTAAGATTTCCAGCACCTTCTTCTCTGTAATATGAACACTCCACAAGACTATTTAGTTCCCCAAGTTCTCTAATATCCATGCTTTTCTTAACAGTATATACCGATGAGAACTATTCATTTAGGATCTCACGCAGCCCCTATGCTTCCTCTGCTTCATAGAAAAAAATCCCAGTCTATTCAGCCTCTCCTTCTAACTTGAAGCATCCCAGTAACATCCTAGTAAATCTCTTGTGCACTCTTTCTATTTTAATAATATCCAATAGGGTAACCAGAACTGTACATAGTATTTCAAGTGTAGCCTAACACGACAGCTCGGTGATTATTGCTGTGCTGTGCAGATACATGGATTTGGGTCTGTGTCTGTGGGAGTTTGCGCATTCTCCCCGTGCTTGCGTGGGCTTTCTCCGGGTGCTCTGGTTTCCTCCCACATCCCACAGATGTGCTCTTAGGCTAATTGGCAAAACAAATTCTCCCTAAATTGTCTCAGATTTGGTTTTTAATCCATAGATCTATAAACATAGACAGGGATCACGGGTAGAGGTGGGAACATTGGGGTGGCGGCGCGGGCTCGTTGGGCTGAAGGGCCTGTTTCCCATGCTGATTTGTTCTTTGTTCTTACTGATATCTTTTACAATTTCAACAAGGTGTCCTAACTCCTGTATTCAACGCTCTGACCAATGAAACCAAGCATGCTATATGCCTTCTTCACCACCCTGTCCACCTGTGATTCCACTTCCAAGGAGTTATTTGTTCTATGATTCTCCTCACACTCCACTATGTACTGTGAGGAGATTAAAAGTTTTTCCTCCCCATCACTTTCAGAAAAGTGAATACAATAATAACTTCAGCTATTTTGTTTTGCACTGTTCTGTGCAAAATAGTCAAAACATTTGATATGAGAGCTCCATGACTCCAAAATTCCGTTAAAAGTTCCAATGATACCAAAAACTCCCACCATTTCTTTACTAATGCTGATTTCCCCTATATGAGCTTCAGAACATGCTTGCAGCAGTGCTCTCAGTTTTCTTTCCATACAAGGTACTAATTTGAACTTCAGCCTACATTTGCTACAGCCAGCTCTATAATTTGTCTGCCGAGTAATTTTCATTCATGTCAAGACTAGTTCTCTGTAGCATGTGTGAAAAGTTCTTTTCCTGCCTTTTTCTCACTAAAACTTCTTCACGTGTCTCTGCAAGTGCATGTCCATAGGTCTCGTCACTGGTGTTTGTTTTGTATCTGGAGACATGACACTTAGAAGCGCTGGGTTAAAATTGAATGGATTTTTACTGTGGCATGTGATCTTCTCATTAGCTGTTGCCTGTTCTAAATCACTTCCATTTCCATACGTTGATACATTACTATAGCAAGGCTCTGCAATGAGCCAATAGGAACAAATACATAACAATAATGAGTTTTCACATTTGACCAATCTCACAGTAAAGTGATCTTATTGGTTTTATTAGTGACTATTTTTATTTATGACCGCTAGTTTTAGACTGTCATTTTTTGAGGCAGCACAATGATTAGCACTGCTCCCTCACAGCACCAGGGGCTCAGGTTCAATTTTGGCCTTGGGTGAATTTGTATGTTAAAAAGTAAAGTTTATTTATTAGTCACAAGTAAAGCTTACCTTAACACGCAATGAAGTAATTGTGAAATTTCCCTAGTCATCACAGTCCGGTGCCTGCTTGGGTCAATGTGCTTAACCAGCACAGCTTTCAGAATGTGAGGAAAAAACCCACACAGACACAGGAAGAACATGCAAACTCCACATAGACAATCACTCAAGCTGAGAACGGAACCCGGATCCCTGGTGCTGTGAAGCAGCAGTGCTAACCACTGTGCTAACGTGTTGTGTTCTTCCCTGTGCCTGAATGGGTTTCTTCTGGGTGCCTCAGTTTCCTCCCACAGTCCAAAGATGTGCAGGTTAAGTGGATTGGCCATGCTAAATTATCCCTTAATGTCCCAAGGTGTATAGGTTAGAGAGGTTAATAGAGTAAATACATGAGGTTACAGGGATAAGGCCTGGGTGGAATGTTTTGTTGGAGAGTTGGTAGAGACCGCATGGGCTGAATGACATTCTCTACACTGTAGGGTTCCTATGATTCTGTCACAAATGGAAATGCTCTTCCTGCATGTACCCTGACCATCCTTTTATAATTTTAAAGAATTCTAATAGGTAAACTTTAAGTATTCTCCTTCCTACAAATAAAGCCCCAACTTGTTCTATTCTTCTTAAAAGCAGCGAGTTATGATCTGAAATACACCGCCCAGTGGAAGCAGAGTCAATACTAACTTTTAAAGCAAATTGGATATATACTGGTGAAGCAACAATTTGCAGGGCTATGGAGAAAGAGCAAGGACTAGAAATAACTGGTTGATTCTTTCAAAGATTTGGTACAGGTGTGATGATCCAAACTGCCTCCTTCCATGCAATATAATTTCATGAAAACTGAATACAATTTATTCACATATGCCTTCCTCTTTACAATACTGGTTACATTACAAAACACTCAAGTATGTTGTGAAGGAAGTAATTGCCTCAGTGTGGTATGTGACTTGGTTTCACCTGTTTTATCCTGATCAGTAGAAATATTGAACCTTACTAAAGAGTCTGAATGCTTATCCAGTTCATATTGGTGAGTGAAATAACCTTGAGAGCTAGTTTCCCTGGTACTTTAAATGCTAAATGGTCAGATGTGAGCAAGATGGGATCTTGAGCTGTATTGTCTAGTTATCTTACCGTTAATGCAAGGCAATAATTCAGTAAAAGAATTGAAGATATATTTGGTGAGGTCACCCAGAGGTTGATTAAAACTCTGAAGATCAATTCAAGTAGTTCCAATTACTCAATAAAGAGGTTGCATTGCTAGCTAAGAGCACTTAATGAAGTCTCCATCAAGAACCAGCTGAACAAGGAGGAAGTATATATTGGTGAAGATTGAGAATTCAACTTACAGCTATGCTCAGCCTTATCTGTTCACTTCCTGCTGTAAATTGGCCGACAGCATCACATTTGTTGAGATTTTCAAGACACTTCAGGAGACATTTCATTAAGATTTAATCAGCATTCTTGTCAACATTCATTTTACAAATTATCTAAGGACTTCAGCTAAAGCGATTGAGTTCATTTATTGTAGACCTTATAATAGTGATTAGGACAAAGGAAAGCTTCATCATGGGATCTTGCCAAGGGTTTCTCTTGGTCTTCAGCAGAAATGGAAGGGAGATAGAGCCAGCCAGATGAATTAGTTGTATTATCAGCTGCTGCAGGAAAGAGGGAGAGAAAGATTGGGAGCCTCCAGAATTGAGGTGTATTGCCAGTTTGGCTATCATGAGAGACCAAGCACTACCACTCACATTTTTGCCAGACAGTTAAGCTAAAGAGCTCCAAAAAGAGGAGGAAAACTAAGGAAGAGCACCAAACATGATCCAGGTAGATGAATTGCAAAAGTCAGAGATTTACAGCCTAGAAACAGGCCCTTTGGTACAAAATGTCCCTTTTTTTAACCATTAATGAGTCCTAATTGCCTGTGTTTGGCTCATATCTCTCTACACCCATCTTACACTCGTAACTGTCAAAACGCTTTTTAAAAGACAAAACTGTACCTGTCTCCAATATTACTTCTGGCAGCTTGTTCCACGCACTCACCACCCTATGTGTGAAAAAAATTGCCTCTCTGGACTCTTTTGTATCTCTTCCCTCTCATTTTAAACCCATGACCTCTAGTTTTAGACTCTCCTACTCTTGGAGGAAAAAAATATTGACTATCTAGTTGATCTATTGACCTCATTATTTTATAGTCCTCTAGAAGATCATCCCTAAACCTCCTATGCTCCAGGGAAAAAAAGTCCCAGTCTATCCAGCCTCTCCTTATAACTCAAAATAATCAAGTTGTGGTAGCATCCTAGTAAATCTTTTCTGTACTCTTTCTAGTTTAATAATATCCTTTCGATAATAGGGTGACCAGAACTGTACAAGGAGCTATGAACTTACACATCTAGATCTCTTCGTTCTGTAACTCTTCCCAATGCCCTACCATTAACTGAATAAGTCATGCCCTGGTTCGAAGTACCAAACTGCATCACCTCACATTTATCTACATTGGAGGGATGCTGCCATTGAAAACCAGGTTTAAGGAGTATCCTTCACTGTCAGACTTCTTGAGTGCTGCTGCCAGGTGTTTAAACTTTCCGCGGTGGTGAAAGGAGATCACCATCTGCAATCTTTTTTTAAAAAACGCTGCAATGTGTTTCTATATTTGCTTCACATAAACTCACCGATCTCACACACAGGACTAATAAACAATACTTCGGCTCATTTTATTTAGAGGTGCATTGCTGAATGTCTTAGCAGATAGATCTACTTCAGCAACTATTACTCACAAGGACAGCACAGATGCAATTTCTGCACACACTTCTTACTGCTGGTCACCTGCTGCTTTACATCCTGGTTAACTGCTCATTTGCATACTCCCTTGATGGGATGTCACCCTTCCCCCCATCCCCAAGATAACATTACATAGTGAAAATATGTGCAAGGTGGAGTGGTTGCAAAAACTATTTACACAAAAGCATTTTTACAGTCTGAATAATGTACAGGTGGCTTACTAATCTTCCATCTCATGGTGGTCTGGCCCGCCTGAGGTCTACAGTCAATGCTTAGGTGTTCTTGATGATGTGTTGGCATCCTGTGCCATGTCAGAGTATTATTGATTTTATGGTGGTCTTCATAATTTGACTTTGAGTTCGTCTTGGGATGTGTTCTATATGCAACATGTTACATCATTGTCCAATTTCCTTAGGTGGCTTCTGTTTCTTCTCAATGTTGTCCAGTTTAGTGTTGTGACCTCATGAGATTTAAACTTAGTGTATATTTTGGATATTTCAGCAGTTGACTAGGTTGTGTGTGTAGGATGCATGATCCTAACCTTCTTGTTCTATGTGTAGACCAGGCTGTTCCGCACTTACATTTTGGTTTTGCCTTCGTCCTCCCTTTTTTTATTTCTGGGAACTGGAATGGGTGATAACTTGACAAGGCCTTTCTAACCTCCCTTTTGAACCTGATTCCCACTGGTGATAATAATCCCATACCTAAAGCTATTGCTCTTAGCTGAGATTCTGTTTTATTTCTCTGCACCATGATTCATGCTTTAATGTTGCAAACTATGCTTTTGACAATACGGTTGGATCTGGGATAACGTGGCAAGATGGTCACATGGTTAATGCAGTATTTAGGACTTGAGTCCTGACAAAGTCTGCCAGTATATTGTGGCCCACTGTCTGATGTCTACTCTTCAGGCATACAAACTGAGTATTGCCACAGACACAAAAGGTATCCTTCAATTGTCAGATGATTGGAAACGTGGAAAACTAATCAGTGACCAGGAGAAAGTCATTGTAATGAGCAGATAAATCTGTGGTGATTTTAGACCAAAGGTCCAATGGAACCTCAGGAGGTGGAATGGTTCTTTGCATTGGTGTGAGTGATGACTCTGGCATAGTTTGCACATCCTCACTGCTTCTCGATACCAGGCTGATCTCTGGCCAGTGCATGGTTTCCCTTGTTCGCTTTTTTCCCATATTTCCCTGATGTAACTATGACAATATATCCTGATAAACCATCTCAGTTACAAGCACCTGTTTCCTTTGAAAGTAACATCTTTTGAAATACCTAATTCATTTCTGTATGGCCAAAAACATCAGGTGGTGTCTGACATTTCTTGTATTGTGTAAGCTTCTATAATGCCTTGGATCATTTGCTGTTACTTCCTGAAGTAAGTTGCATTTGTGTTGACCAAAACTCATCAGATTGATATTGAGTGCATGTATTCCAACGTCTGTGCCATCTGCTTGGAAATCTAACAAAGCATCTGCTGTCTTTTATAGATTTGATAACAGCCTAGATTTTCTGAATTAACCATTTTGCTACCTGGCTTTTATCAAAAATCATAGTAATCTGGTTAGTCAGTGGTGCTTCATATCATTTCCAATAATTTGTGGACAGCATCCACACTGAATTATCCACTGAATAAATATGGAGCGTGGGATTTTGTGATTCCAAACGATTGGATTGTGCCCATGGTGGACTTTTGCTGCCAAATCCAATTGGTTTTCTATCGTGCATAATGCACACCTCTAACTTTTTTGGAGATACTTCGATCTCTAAGACTGTCTCTTTTCTTGTCTGATTTGAGTGAGTTGGGTATGCCAAGATGATCCTTCAGCCAAACATGTGGGATATGTTTCCTTAAGAAATTTCTCAGTAATGATACTTTAGTTGTATAAATACAGCGCTAAGAAATTGAAACATCCGAAACGACTATACAAGTCCTCTCTGCCCAGGGAATAGGCACTTGTGTACATCTTTGAGTTTGCCTGCGTCAGGATGGCTCCTGGAAGCTGAAAAGACAGAGGTGAATCTCGTTCACTGGAATTCCTTGCTGTTAAAGCTGAGTCCTTCATGATTCATTGGTGCCATCAGTAAATGTATATTTTCGTCACGCTTTTCTTTGCTTTGGCCCATCACTGCCAAATCATTGGTAATCAGAGAATCTCGCAAAGGTTATTATATTTTATTTGACCCGAGAATGGGGACAATAGAGAACATAATATATTTAAATATATTGTAGATAGTTGAGTTCAAAGATGTTGTGAATAATAGTTTTGAAGATGAGAGATAAAAAAGTTATTTAAGGAAAGGTTGGGAGTTGTGTTGAGGGGATTGGTCAAGTCCTGTAGTGCACTCTGTACTGGGTCAGAGCTGGGAAAGGAAGCAAAGTGAAGCAGTCTTCAATCAGCCAGAAAAAGTATCTGTTGTCTTCAGAAAGTACGGCTTTTGTTCTAAAGCTTTTGGAATTCTCTATAGCAGAGTAAAAGAGAAAGAAGGTCTGTGATATTTGACACTTATCTGTGATGGATAAATTTAAAAAGTGTCAGTCCATCCTTTGTTTGAAAAGCCTAAGTTCAAATTTAGGATAAGGTTGGCCTTCCAATGCATCTTGGGAAATGTGATGGTCATCTTTCTGTCTCTTACATATGGTCTCAATGTGCAGAGGATTTGTAATCTCTCTACTCTGGTGAGATTTTGCTGCTACATTTTCTTAAATTCTCATCTTTTCTTTTCACTTACGTGGCTGTAGTTCAGTTTTTTTCCCTGTTTCATGCACTGTCATCTTTTGCGCCGGAATGGTACCCAATGATATCATAGTGATCCTGCAGCCGATTCAGAATCGACTGCATATCATAACTTTGAACAGACTTATTGCTTACATTAACCATGGATCTAGCTATTCCACAGATTAAATATTTGCTCTTTTGCAAAACTATATTTGTAGAGGGACTCTGCCTCCAGGGGTTCTAATACACATAATTGCTTCTGTTTTGCATGAAATCCTGTCTATAGCTCCCTCTGTGATCTACAAACTTGCATCACTGCCACCATATTATATTTCTGTGTTTGCTTTCCATAAACCCAACAATCTCACACACAAGACTGGTGAGTTATCTGTAGCTTTTGTTTATTTGAAGATACATGATAGAAAATAGCAGGGTTTCCCAAGACTTTTCCAACAACAAAACCCTTTTGACCTCCCTACTGATGGAACTTATAAGAAATATTCTTTTTATGTTGAAGAATTAAACCACAAAAAATTGATTGTTTTAATGAAATACGTATAAACGTATAAAAACAAATTCATTAAAGTATTTTCTAATTCTTGTATGTATACTTCTATGAAAATTAAAATTCTCTTATTAAACAAATACTTAAGTCTGACATTTATGTCATTTTTAATGGAAAGAATAATACTGGCCTTTTGCTCACAAGTTTGTTTAATGTCAGGAGTGCTACTGGAGAGCTGGATTCTCATATCTGACACACAGACTCATAGACTCTTATTCCAAAGAAGTATCCAAAAGAAGTATGCATAATTTCTTACTCAAAACACACACTCACCTTGCTCCTCTCTCTCTCACACACACACACACACACACACACACACACACACACACACTCTTATCTCTTGGTTCCTTCAAGTCTGCCTGCCTCTGGTCTCTCCTGGTCTTTCCTGGCAAAACCCCAACCCAACGTCTCCTGTCCCTGGCTTTCCCAGCCTGTCCAGCCCTGGTCCTTGTCTCTTTTACCCTGTGACTGTGGCCAACCTTAGTTTGCCATCCACTCCACTATCTGGTTAGCTTTGCCCTTGCCAGTGCCTTTCAATATTGCCACTATTTCCAGTTCATCCAGTCATAGCCCCGTTTCTCTGCATTGGCTCCTGGGTTGACTAGTGCGTCTATCAGTAACTAACAAGGTGTGAAAAGTGCCTTTTGATAAAACTATTTGGAAGGAAGGATTTTTTTCTTCAAATTTAAAATAGCAGGACCTACCATGCTAACCCCTAATGGGTTCCATGGAATGCGGTTCATTGCATTACTACTGCATTATAGGGTGGGTCAGCATGCATATCTACTTTAGGGATTCAGCAACTATTCCTCACATCTACAATTCCTACACACCCAACTAGTTGCTATTTACATCCTGGTTACTTACTTATTTCCATTTTCACTCAAAGAAATACACTTTCCTCACAAAACTACAATGAAAAAGAGAATTACCATAATCATTATTTATCTAGAGCAAAGCATACTTATAAAATAATCTCCTGACCCTATTGGTTACCCTGAATAGTTATCCCGCAAGTGCTGTAATGCTTCTATGTCGTAGATCACAAGTGATAAACCTCTTTGAATGAGGAGCTCAGAGTCACCATAGCAACTGCCCGTGCAGCCATTGTGTTCTTCTCCTCTTCTGAGCAGGTTCTGCTGCTGTCTGTACGCACTACCTTGTCTTGGAAGAAAAGAGTTGGAATGGTGAAAGCAAATTTTGTCCTTCTGTCCTTTCAACTTGTCCAATCAAAGGCAGTTTTCGCACATACATTGGTATACGTGTATGAGAGAGAGAGATGCCTCAGTGGGTACGGTTGAAGAATCGAGAGATGCGTCAGAGACATGTACAGTACATCTGAATGATGTAGTAGTAGGAGATATGTGAATATTAAATGATGGATGAAGAAGTGTGTTTGTGAGAGGGAGTCTCATGGATAATTCTTTCTCTTTGCTGTACTGCAATCATGTCCTTAGGATAGGTTATCTGGCTGGGCCCTCCTTGATGATCTCTTGCAATAAATGATATTTTTTTTTGTGGCCTTCTCCCAGATACAAAGTAGTCATTCCTACAATGTAGCATCTCTTCAATACCATGTCCAAGATGTTTTGAGCCCTCTCTCTTGGTCCTGAGGCAGAATGGTGGCACAGTGGTTAGCACTGCTGCCTCTGTTCAATTACTGCACCAGTTCGATTCTGGCCTTGGTTGGCTAAATGGAGTTTGCATATGCTCCCCATGTCTGCATGGCTTTTCTCATGGTGTTCTAGTTTCTTCGCATAGTCCAAGGATATGCAGATTGACTATGATAAATTGCCCCTTAATGTCCCAAGATGTATAGGGGTTACGGGTATAGAGTAGGAAAGACAATCTGGATAAGATCTCTGTCAGAGAGTTGATGCAGACTCGATGGGCTGAATGGCCTCCTTCTACAGTGTAGCGATTCTATGATCTTAAGCCATCCCGATGCATACAGTTGCTTGTTAGCCAAACATTCCACATCAATAGTGGAAGTATAGAGTGTGCATGGCTATGTATAGTTTCATGCAAACAGCTCCTAATCAGCATGAGTGTTCAATAAGCAAGTCTCTAGCTTAGCACCTCCAGGCTTGTTTAAATCATGTAATCTGCAATTAGCTCCAAAATTGTGGTCTTAAGGCCAAACTTTTAAACAGGTATGTCCACTTGCAATCCGTGCCTATTTTCACCCTTTCCCCACGCTAACCCCCATGTCTCCGCACCTTGCTTTGAAATACTTGAGGGAATTGCAAACTGCATAAATGTTTAATTAGATTCTAATTCCCGACTGAAAAGAGTTGTTATCACATTCACATCCTCTGAATTTTAGATTTTGGCATCTTATTTTTTTCTTTTAAATTTTAGTTACTCAACATGAATTTAAATAGTTTAAATTTATGAAGTGATTAACTGCCAAAATGCACAGTATGAGGGAAAATTGCTCCAGTCATTATGCCTTTGTGACATTGAAAATGTATCCAAAAATGAGTTAATGTTGTTGCTAATTAATTGCTTCAGGTTGGAAATCTCATGATCATTTCAAAACTCCCCTCTGTTTCTACTAAATTTCAAACCCTCACTTCTATCTCGCCTCTATACTATTCTGCTCCCCCTTACCCACGCTGTGGTAAAACCAAGGAGATAACTTTAATAATCTTTTTGGTCAGAAATGGGTGGGTTGAAGTTGGTCATTTTTCATTGACTTGAATTTGCTTCCCTGTTAACCTCTGACCATATGATGTAGCAGCATAAGTAGGCATTTGGCCCATTGAGTCTGCTTTTCCATTCAATCAGATTATACTGATGTAATATGATAATCCTCAACTCTACATTCCCGCCTTTCCCTTAATCCTCGATTCCCTTATTGATGGAAAATTTCTCTCTCTCCACCCCATACGCATTTAAAAGCCATATAGCCATCTCTATAGCCATCTGCAGTAAGGGAGTCCCCAGGTTTGCTGAGAGAAGAAATTCCTCCTCATCGCTGCCTTAATTGGGCCATCTCTTACTCTGCGATAATGCCCTCTGCTCCTGGAGTCCGGGCCTAGCCAAATTTGCCATCACAGGTCCAGGCAGTGGCCGACTAGGGAGGGTCATCCAACCCAACTGTCTGCCCTTTACCTCGGCTACGTTCGTGACTGATGTCCTTGGAGAGGGAGCATGGGGACTCCACTGGCACGATTAGGCCTTCCATTCCCACTGGGCCCCACAGGAGCTGGGATATAATATTTATCCTTTTAGTCACATTCTGGTTTGACGCTTTAAGTTTTCTGTAAGCTTTGTCTTTTGGTTTGGCCGGCTCCCTTCTTTTTGGGTCTGCCCTTATTTCCTTGTTCCTGAGTTTGATTGATTTTAGTTTATTGGTTTTGCATTTTTTCCCCACTCGTACGTGGGGCAATGTGCCAAGAACACAAGAAACAGGAGCATGAGTGGCAATCGGGTCCAAAACTAGAGTGCATTGGTTTAAGGTGAGAGAGGAAAGATTTAAAAGAGGTGCGAGGGACAACATTTTCATGCAGAGGGTAGTGCGTAAGTGGAATGAGGAGAGATAGATGTAGACAAATTACAACATTTAAAAAACATTTGGACAGTTATGTGGATAGGAAAGTTTAGAAGAAGACATGCCAAATGTAGGAATGGGACTAAGCCAGTTCAGGAAACCCAATCAGAATGGTTGGGTTGAAGGACCTGTTTCTGTACTCCACAACTCTGACCAGCACGTTGAAAAGCCATAAGTGTAACACTGTTCAAGAAAGGAGGAAGACAGAAAGCAGAAATTTATAGACCAGTTAGCCTGATGTCTGTAATTGGGAAAATGCTAGAATCCATTCTTAAGACAGTAGCAGAACATTAAGAAAATCATTATCCAATCAGACAGTGTTGTTTTCGAAGAGAAATTGTGTTGACAAATCTATTGGAGGATTTTAAGGATATATCAAGCAGGACAATAAAGGAGGACCAATCAATTTTGATTTTCAAAATGCATGTGATAAGGTGCCATATAAAAGGTTGCTACACAAAGTAAGAAGTTATGGTGTTGGGAATATTGGCATGGATAGTGTTCAAGTATATTTATTAGTGTCACAAATAAGCTTACACTACAATGAAGTTACTGTGAAAATCCCCTAGTTGCCACTCTATGGCACCTGCTCGGGTACATTAAGGGAGAATGGCTAATGCACATAACCAGTGCATCTTTCAGACTGTGGAAAACCAGAGCACTTGGAGGAAACTCATGCAGATACTGGGAATTCTGCATAGACAGTGACCCAAGCCGGGAATCGATCCTGGATCTCTGGTGCTGTTGGGCAGTAGTCCTAATCACTGTGTCACTCCGGACTAGCTAACTAGCAGGCAAAAGGAATTTGGGATAAATGAGTCATTTTCTGGATGGTGAATTGTAATTAGGAGAATGCCATTGGAATCTGTGCTGGGACCTTAACAATTTGTGTCTCTCTTAATGACTTGGATGAAGGAATCTATTGTCTTGTAGCCAAATTTGCTGCTGATGGGAAGAAAGGTAGAAAAGCAAGTTGAGAAGTGATTACGGAGTCTGTGAAGGGATATAGATAAGCTGAGTGAGTGGAAAACAATTTGGCAGATGGAGTATAATGTGGGAAAAATGTGAAGGTTCCTACTTTGGCAGAAAGGACGGGAAAGCAGAATATTATTGAAATGGTGAGAGACTGCTGCAGTAGAGGGGCACATAGATCTTTGTACTGCACCACAAAAAGTCAGCATGCAAGTATAGCAAGCAATTAGGAAGAGAAATGAAATGTTGGCCTATATTGCAAAGGAAATTGAATATAAAAGTGGGGAAATGTTGCTGCAACTGTACCGAGCATTGTTGCAACAACACCTAGAGCACTGCATATAGTTTTGACACTTTAATAAGAGACATACTTGCAATTCAAGAAGGTTCACCAGGCTGAATTCTGGGATGAGGTTTGCTTGTTGAGCAAGTTGAGGTTGTACTCATTGCAGTTTCAAAGAGGGAAATATGATCTTATTGAAATTTAAGATTTTGAGAGGGTTTAACAAGGTAGATGCTGAGAGGATTTCACACTTTCTACTCCATTCCCCAAACCTTGCAGGGGAATTTAAACCAGGTGGGACAGATTGAGAATAAGGATTTTCTCATCTAAAATGAAGATGAGGAGGAATTTCATCTCTCAAAAGGTCATTAGTGTTTGCAATTCTCTTCCTCAATGAATGTTGGAGACTGGGTCATTGAATATACTCAAGGTTGAGTTGGAAGGGTTTTTGATGTATAGAGGAGTTAAGGGAGAGACAGAGAAGTGGAGTTAATGACACAATCTGATAAGTCAGGAACTTACTGAATGGCAGAGCAGGCTTGAGAGATTGAATGGCCTAGTCTTAGGTTATCTTCTAGGATCAGCAAAGGCAGTGGTATCGTGTCTTTTTTTTGCTGGACTAATAATCCAGAGAATCTGGGTTGGAATCCCACCACAGCAGATGGTGGAAGTTGAATTCAATTAAAAAAAATGGAATTAAGAATCAACTGATGACCATGAAACCAATTGTCAGAAAAACCCATTTAGTTTACTAATGGGCTTCAGGGAAAGAAATCTGCAATCCTTTCCTGATCTAGCCTACATGTAACTCCAGAGCCACAGAAATGTGTTTGACTCTCAGCTGCCCTCCAAAGACAACTAGGGATGGGCAAAATTATACCAGCAGCACCCGTGTCCCACAAATGAATAAAAAAAATCCTCAAAATTTGCCTTCCACTCCACTACTAATTTTCCTCCCAATCCTGGCTCTTTTTTATAAACAGTTAACTGTGTTAAAGGCAATGTAAAAAAGTTAGTTCTGCAATTGAACCATCTTTTCATTTTCAACAGGAGAGTGTTATACAACAATTTAACAAGAAGAAAAATCTTATTTGGTCCAATATATTCTCTGAACTGATTAACCTATCTATCTTGTTGCCATATTCCACAATCCCTTTTCCCTTCTACCATGTGTTTAATTCCTCCTCTATAATTGCAAGCTGATTGAAGTGTTATCGCAGAATTATCGAATTCTCAGTTATTTGGCCATTTTATTTCAGTCAAGTTATTGAAGAATATTGAAATAAAATACTGCAAATGCTGCAAATCTGAAATCAACTCAGAAAATGCTGAACATGCTCAAGAGATCTCTCTGCAGAGAGAGGGAGAGTTAACTTTTCTGGTCAATGATTTTTCATCAATAGATTACAACTTTTCAGACTTTTGCCTCCATCATTCCTTCATCTTTTTCCTAAAGTGTTTTGCTAACGTGGTGTTAAATCCTTTGATTGACTTAGTTTCAATTCAGTCTCAAATTAGCCTCAAAACACCAATGACCCGAGTTTGATTCCAGCCTTGGGTGACTGTGGAGTCTGCATGTTTCCCCATGTCTGCTTGGGTTTCCTTCAAGTGCTGATCCTACACTGGACCTGCAGTTCTCCAGGCTACATGCTCCAAAGAAATTAGAGTCAGGTGGTCACAAAAGTAAATTAATCTCCCCCCAATGCCATCCCCTGACCACTGGGCGACTATTGTCACCCACTACCCAATGTGTGACATGAAGTGTGACCATTGATATTGGGCTTAGGTCCCAAATCCGCACTTTTCTCAAATCAATCCACTGGTTGGTGGGGTTTTTGATGTGGCCAGTCCAAGGTCCAAAGATGTGTCAATTAAGTGGATTGGCCATGCTAAATTGACCGTAGTGTCCCAAGATACGTATCTTAGAGGGACTAGTGGGATTATGGAGATCAGGTAGGTGGTGGGACAGGATAAGATGTTTGGTTGGAGAGTCAATGGGTCCAATGGCCTCCTTCTACAATGTAGGGATTCTGTGATTCGGACTTTTGTATTGTATTGTGATAGGCAGCATGGTGGCATGATGGTTAACATTGCTACCTCACAGCACCAGGGACCTGGTTCCCAGTTTGGGTTACTATCTGTGTGGAGTTTGCATGTTGTCTCCATGTCAGCATGGGTTTCGTCTGGGTGCCCCAGTTTCTTCCCACAGTCTGAAAGATGTGCTGGTTAAGTGCATTGACTGGAACAGGTGCCGGAGTGTGGCTACAGGGGGGCACAGTAACTTCATTACAGTGTTAATATAAACCTAATAAGTTTACTTTGACTAATAAATTTACTTTGTATTGAGTAATCTAATTGACTATTTAGTTTAAAAAAAATTGAAACTCCTCTTTATTTTTCATGATTTATAGTCCCTTGCTATTGGTTCACTGAACAATGGAAATAGTTGTTTACTGCTTTTTATTTATTATTTACATATTATGTATATATTTATACAATATCACTGCCCGGGATAGGAGAAGGAGCATTCTGAATATATTCACATCCAGCAAATAGTGAGTCACTAGCTACTCTTTCTACACACATATGCACTCTTGGTATAATCAATGACAGTTAATGAGAATTCATACTTCGTCTTAAGAAACCATAACTCAGATCCTTAATATATGTCTACAAAATGCAAACTGTCCTAACAGTCATTAACGTTCATCACTGGGATTTTGCAATTCAGATAGTCATTTACCAAAACTAGCCAATTCGAAAAGTTTTTCTTTAATATTTATGTGTGTAGCTTATTAAATAATACTGCTAACTATCTAGCTGCATTTTTTTCTGTAAAAGATGTGCTTGATTATTTGGAATCGTTGAAATATTTTTTCACATTAGTAACATATTCTTCACTGACTAAATGATTTTATTTGACTTCCCTGACATTTGGGGTCAAATCAGAGAGGTAAATAGTTTTTCTGCTGTCACGACGGAGTATCTGGTGATTTCTCAACTCTGTGATGTTTTCTAAAGCTTTCGTACTACATTACATAAACATAATTTCTTATAAAACATCTTCAAATTCTGAGTGTTTGTGGTTTCAGGGTACTGCAGTTTCACTTAGCCCTTCATTTCCAGTGTGTAAATTCCATACGGACAGTGACTCGAGGCCGGAATTGAACTTGGGATGCCTGTCGCTGTGAAGCAGCAGTGCTAACCACTGTCACCATGCTGCCTATTATGATGGACTGGACAATGTGTCCAGATGGTCAAAAAGTGTTTCCTTCACTGGGTCAACTCTCAAATAGCCAAATTACCAGAGGAGGATGAAGAAAACACTTCAAAGACATTCTGAAATTCTCCTTGAAGTGTGGCAGCATTGACAATCTCCTGGAAGAGCTTGCTACCAATCATTCAAAATAGTGACAAATTATCCATCAAGCTGTATTAGTTATAATGTCACATCTTGATGGTGAAGTAGAGTGTTATCAGAGAAGGAAAGAGAAAAGAAGCAAATCTTGCACACCAGATCCTATTACACTGGACAATCCTGTCCCATGTGCCAGGAGCTTGGTGGGTCGAGAATCAACCTGTTCAGCCACATGTAGATCCCTGCAAAAACTTATTATGTAGAGATGCTGACATTGGACTGGGGTAAACACAGTAAGAAGTCCCACAACACCAGGTTAAAGTCCAACCAATTTATTTGATAGTAATCCCACAAGCTTTTGTAAACAGTGTTCCTTTGTCTGGTGCGGAAGGACTTTGGTCTGGTCAGAGAAAAGCATATAAAAACTTATTATCCTGAGTAAGCATCATGCAATGACGATAATGATGAATATGTTGCCTTAGCTATAGTCTGGTGCTTTCTTTAATGTGGAGATGCCGGCGTTGGACTCGGGTAAGCACAGTAAGAAATCTCAAACACCAGGTTAAAGTCCAAGAGGTTTATTTGGCAGCATTAGCTTTTGGAGTCTTAGACTCCTTCAAATTGTTTAATTAAGGAGCTGAGACTCCGAAAGCTAGTTCTGCCAAATAGACCTGTTGGACTTTAACCTGGTGAGACTTCTTACCAGCTTAGCAGCAGGATTAAGAAAAAGGCTTCACTGCTCAGAATAGAAAGCAGGAATTGCAGTGGCTCTCAAGAGTTATGTTCGGAATGTTGATATTCATTGTCTCACTTTTGCTGCTGACAGGGCATCCTGCCAGCTTTCTGGCACCTGCACAAGAGATGATATGTGTTGGCATCCTCAAAAAAAAGGTCCGTTCTGCTACTAGTGCTGATAAATCATCCTGGCTGCTGTGATATCATGACAAAATCAATTAAACCCTAATGTAAGATGCTGTAAGCAATGCCTAAGTCTGGTAATGGGGAACAGAATTGCCCACTAATACCCTGCAGCACACTGCCTGGCATGATGCCCTATGTCTGAAGAGTGCTTCTCACTGATACAGCATTCTTCCTTGGAAAAATACAATGTAATGCCCAATCCACCGGCTCAAAAACTAGGATAAAATGCGATGTTGTTTCTAAATTTTCTTTCTGTAAACAGTCCACTTATTTCAAGTACATTACATAAACACAATTTCTCGTAAAACATCTTCAAAGTCTGAATGTTTGTGGCTTCAGATTACTGCAGTTTCACTTATCCCTTCATTTCCAATGTGCAAACTCCACACAGACAGTGACCCGAGGCCGGAATTGAACTTGGGTCCCTGCTGCTGTAAATGTTTTTTTGCGCCACTGTGTTCATGCGATATCTTTAAAGGGTTAGCTTATGAGTGGTCCATGTGGTATCTTCACAATAGTGCACGTGTGGGGCTTAAAAGAAACATTTGTTAAACGTCTGCTGGTCCTCTCGAGAGTCTAATCCTTCTTAGCAATTATCACTTGTTCTATGTCTGGAATCTCATTCAATGTAAAGCAAGATAAAGAGTTTAATTATTCTTAGATGCTGGGGAAAAACACTAGCTTTCAGAGAAGATGGCTCAATGAGTCAGAGAGTGCAGATCTTCCAAAAAATGGCAGTGTCAGCTTCAGCTATTTTTTTGAAGGAAGGGCAGGTTTTGCACCATAATTGTGAGGGGCGGGGCCTATACATGCCAACGAGTTAGGTTCACATGGACTCCAAAAATGTAAATTGAATTTAAAAAATTGTCACCTCCCCAGACATCAGAGCTCCACCAACACCCTCCTCACCCCACTCATTCGCTGGCATAACCCTTCCATCCAATGTTTGCCAACATCAGAGCCCTCCCAATGGGTCCCCCTTCAGACCCTGCCCTTTGGCCCTGCCCCCTTGACAGTGCAGTGACATTGCTCGCAGGGTGTTTTTGCCATGATGGCTGGGAAATATTGCCTGTTTTGAGAAGATGAGCACTCGATTTAGCATAATTAAAGAAGCAATGAGAGGCCATGTTAAGTGCATTTAACTCCCACAGCTCCCCTCTGCTCCCTCTCCCCCAACCACCACCGCTTCATTGGTGGCCACCAGCTAACTGGAGATGGCCTTGGAGTCATGCCTGCAACCTCAATAATCTCATTCAGGAGGCTCCCCCTCTGGCACTCATCTCTCTAATTTTTTTTTTGATCATTTGTTTTAAAATTTAACTGAATGAGTTTGTGAAGTCACCTGTACACCTCAGCCATGACCACAATTCCTTGTGTTGCTGTCAAGATTTCAGGGCTGCTGGCCCTCTGATTTGTCTGGTAGGATCAGAAGCTGCACATGACCATTAGTTGGATGGTGGGCCTATAGACAGCCTATTAACAGCCCACCTGTGGTAAATGAACAACTATTTATTTATTTGTTAGTGTCACAAGTAGGCTTACATTAACAATGCAATGAAGTTACTGTGAAAATTCTCTCGGCGCCATACTCCGGCACCTGTTTGAGTACACTGACGGAGAATTTAACATGGCCAATACAATTATCCAGCACATCATTTGGGAGGAAACTGGATCATCTAATGGAATACCACGCTGCCATGAGGAGAATGTACGAACTCCACATAGCCAGCTACCTAAGGCCAGCATTGAACCGGTGTCCCTGGTGCTGTGAGGCAGCAGTGCTAACGATTGTGCCACCATAAGGGTCTTGCCACTGGTAAATGTGAGTTCAGGATCCAGTTTTAACCTGCTGTAACGTTCAAAGCAGAAAGGAGGCTTTAAAATTCTGCAGTAGCTTTCAAAAACTGAGATCAAGTGACATCTCTTCATTTTGGGTCAAGTTCGTGTTGGACTATTTGATCATGTGAGGCACTGAAACATAGGAAATCAGAGTAGGCCATCCAGTCCTTTGGGCTCATTTCAGAACGCAGCTCAATCTTGTCCTCACCTAATGGTAGTACCCATCATAATCTCTGCCAGAGATAGTGACCAGGAAGGGAGACCTGACTGACTTTTCCACTTCCTATCCACTGGTCATGGAGGCAACTTATACCAAATCTGGCACATTAATCATTAGCCCTGCTAAATTCAATTCACTCTCCATAGCCCAGGAGGGGGAGAATTATGCCTGTGGAACTCCACAGTTACTGACATTAGGTAATCAAGAAGAAAATTGAAAATTGGAATCCTGTTTACAAGAGTTGTTAATTGCTGTCTAAACTTCAGATTTTTACCGGTGTGTTTCTTTCATGACTTAATTGAATATTTCACTTTCTCCTCCAGTGAATTGTCCCTGATAAAGGAGTGAGAATTGCCTGAATAATCTGATCAAATGTCCAGTTTATTGATTTTCTCTACCGGATCCATTATTCTGTGTGACAGAGCCACTGGACCCCGTGCAACATGACTCATTGTCCCAATATTACTGAACTAAGCACCATCTGCAAAACTCTTCACCACAGCTGAGCAACACATTGGTCAATGATTCATTCTTTCAGAAAGGATTTTAACTTGCCTTCTTAATTAGATGAAAAATATTCCAGGTTATATTTAAAGGAGAATTCTCCTCTGTACTATGGCCAATATTTATATTTCAACAAACATTACTTAAAAAAAAAATCCAGATTTTACTGCATTGTCAGAGCTTTCTGTAGTTAAATTGGTTGCCATATTTTGAGTGACATAGTAATCCAGTGGTTAGCACTGCTGCTTCATTGCATCAAGGATTTTGTTCAAATCCAGACACTGCTTGTATGGAGTTTGCATGTTCTCTTCGTGTTAGTGTGGGTTTTCTCCAAGTGCTTCGGTTTCGCCCCACACTCCCAATTGGCCATTCTAAATTGTTTCTTGGTGTGAGGAGTAAATATGTGGGATTATGGGAATAGGGCTGGCTGGGATTGTGGTTTAGTGCATCTCAATAGGCCGAATAGCCTCCTTCTGCATGATAGAGATTTTATGAATTTTTTTTACATTACAAGAGTGACTACAGTAAAAATCCTTTAGTAGTTGTCAAGTGCTTCAGAATATTCTGAAGTAAAAAATGGTACGATAAAAATGCTAGCCCTTCATTCTAATTATATTTCTGAACAACAATAATGAGGAACCTTTTTCTTTATACCGTCAACCCCATTTAATACCTTTAGCAAAAGTACATTTGCACCCACTTTTATTCATTACGTAATTGCAATAGATTTCCACTAAGGTTTATTTTGAACTGGGAATATGGGGGAGGAGTAGCAGTCCTGATTTTGATGCAATAACTCAACGCCAATCAACTGACTATAATGAACTGCCTGTTATGTCATGTTCAGCAAAAGACGGATAAGTACGCCAGCACTTAGAATCAAAATAGTAAAATAGGGCCCATTATTGAGTAACTATTCTCTACCACCCCAACAGACAACACAGCAGAAAGGCCAAAATGTTCAGATCCTGTAATCCGGAATTCTTCCCCACTTCAAAAAACTCTTATGTATTAAAGTGCAAAATGGTACATGTACATAATTTAAAGGCAAAATACTGCAGATGCAGGAATCTGAAACAAAAACTGAAAATGCTGGAGAAACACAGCAAGTTCTGACAGCATCTGACAAAACTGCTGAAGGGTCATCCAGACTCGAAACATTGGCTCTATTCCCTCTCCATAGATGCTGTCAAACCTGCTGAGTTTCTCCAGCATTTTCTGTTTTTGTTTCACGTACATATGTACCAGGAAAACAATCTGTCTAAATAAACATTAACAATACCTGAAAGTTAACAGGATGGATTACATACTTGCTTTTATGGTAATCACAACCAAAACATAAATGACTAATACGAGAGGAGTAATTGACATGTTAAAAAATGTTTCATCTTAGCACCAAAATGTATTTAACAAAAACATTATCATTTAACAAGAAATAATACCTGACTGCAGGCAGCCATTATTGAACAACTATATCTACACTTCTCTAACAGAGAGGGCAGAAGAGAGGGCAATATAATGTTTATTTATTAGTTACAAGTAGGCTTACATTAACACTGCAATGAAGTTACTCTAAAAATCCCCTAGTCGCCACACTCTGGCGCCTGTTCACAGAAAAGGAGAGAGAATTTAGCATGACCAATTCATCTAATCAACATGTCTCTCAGACTGCGTGGGAAACTGGACCATCCAAAGGAAACTCACCCAGACATGGGGAGAAGGTGCAAACTTCACACACACTGTGACTCAAGGCTGGAATCAGATCTGGGTACCTGGCACTATGAGGCAGCAGTGCTACCACTGTGCCACATGAACAAAATGCCCAGAAATTACAATATGTTACACATTTTCAATTTTTTACAAATCTTTGGAGAGTTTCAGATCTGCCGGCAACGTCTTATTTTCCAATGGTTGTAATGTCCACCTCTCAGTTTGTGCATGCAGACTTCCCAGAGCCCCAAACCTAACTCTTCTGGCTGTAGATTCTGCCTGCTGAACTCAGAGCCTCTCCGAGAGACTGCAAAATCTTTAAGTTGGCTGCCTTGTCCAAATTCTACATTATGGTCCCACCAGCAGCAGTTCTAGGTTCCTGGTCCTCTCTTTTAATTTGAAACACTTACCTTAGTTATGTAAGGGGCACGCACTCCTGTTTCCCCTTATATCAGTTCTTGACTTTAGGATTTTTAAGGACAAATGCACGAGGATGCAGGGTTTTGGGCTCAATCACGAACGTGTTTACTAACAAAAAAGCACTCCTGAAGCCCAAATGCACAAGCTCTAAGCTGGTATTATGATGTTGCACTGCACTCAAAACTACTACTTATTAATAAAAGCCTCCATTGAAAAACAAAAGGCAAAACCCCACATTTCTGCCCAACCCCTAACTGATACAATTCAAACATTCTCAGGATCTAGTTGCTACCCATAATTATCCTTAAACTTCAGTCACAATGTCCCTTGGATCTGCATATTAGTTACAATTCCCCGTATGGTTGGTAATTCCAGTACATTTTCTGTGAATTAGGATGACTATTCCCAATTTTTCTTGGTGACTAAAGTGCCAGACCCCATGGTCTTGGCCTTCTTATTTATCGGAAACATCAAAGCATATTTCCTGGAGATATTCTGTTTGAATGGTCAGTGTTTAGTACCTTTTTGCCCCATTTAGGTACGATATCTTTGGCTCTCACTTTCTTATGCATGTGATAAAGTCCATTTCATCTTAGCTACTGTCGCTGGCTCTTTGGGGAAATCAGTACTCATGGTCTCTCTGTTTCTTTAATTGGATTATCTAACAGCCAGTTTTGTGTCTTTACAATGATAATGTCCCGGTGTCTTTACACAGTATCAACTTGGTTTTGGTATTGATGTAATATGAACCCCTTCCTCTGTGTGTTGAAGTTTGGCCTGTTTCTTTGCAGTGTGTCTATTCATGGGGTTTTATATTTAATTAAAGTTCAGCTGGAGGGGCTACTGATTCTACAGCTAGAAAAGTGTTTTTGGTTTATGATCAATCATAGAATCCCTACAGTGCAGAAGGAGGCCATTCAGCCCATCAAATCTGCACTGACCTCAACCCACACAGGCCCCATAACCTCACATATTTACCCTGCTAGTCCTCTTGATACTAAGGGGCAATTTAGCATGTCCAATCCACCAACTTGCACATCTTTGGACTGTGGGCGGAAACCGGAGAATGTGCAAACTCCACACACACACAATCATTCAATGTCAGAATTGAACCTGGGTCCTTGGTGTTGTGGGGCAGCAGTGCTAACCACTGTGCCAACATGCCACAATAATGTTTATAAACTATAAAAGACACACATACAATTTTGATTTATGCTATAGCATTTAGGAAACTGTGATTTGAAATTCTAATGAACACTATTTTTAGCATACTGATTAATGCATTCATACAAAATTTCCATGTGAGGTACTTTAACAAAGTTGCCTCACCATTTATTTTAGACAGATTAGTGATGATTAAAATAGCACATGTAAACTCTTCACATAGGCATGTTAGCCAATGTGCTAAAAGCAGTACACTGGAATTTCAATCCCATGATGGTTCTCTAACACAGGAAGATTGCGAATGAGGTCCATTGTAGTAGAGGGAATGTGACAGCACAGGCAGGATGTTGGCTGTAGGACAACAGAAAGAGAGCAGTTAGTTTGATTGGAGAGATGTGAATAGTGCTAAGCTGCAGGGGTTAATGTCTTGTCAATCATTTGTCTTCCCAACTGTATGAATGACCTGGACAAGGATGGGCGCTTACCCAGAATGAAAAAAAACATAATTACTTGTGGAAAGGATCGTGATCAACTTCAAGACATAAGGTCCTGGTTTTAAATCACCATCTGCTCCATCCAATGCTCCCTCTCCACTGACAATTGAGCAGGAACTGCGTTGGTGAAAGTTAAAGTAAAATTAACAGTGCACCCCCTGCAAGCCTGCTACCTTACAATAGAGTTCCCAGGCGATGATGTAATCAAGATACAGGATTACAGAATCCCTACAGTGCAGAAGAAGGCCATTCGGCCCCATCAAGCCTCCGCTGACAACAATATCCCCTGGGCCCTATCCATGAAACCTCACATATTTACCCTGTTAATGCCCCTGGCACTAAAGGGCAATTAGGCATGACCAATCCACCCAATCTGCACATCGTCAGACTATGGGAGGAAACTAAAGCACCCAGCTATCCGACTGATCCACATGGTTAGAGGCATGAAGGTAAGGTGGAATGGGTAATAGGACTGATTAGTAACAGCTTCCTGATTAGGCAAAACCTTTTAGTGATAAACTGTTAGATAAAAAAGGTGCAGTCAAGAAAGTTTTAAATCTTTTTTTTAGGTTACTTTTTTGGGCAGGAGGAACAGGAGTTTGTCTTGCTATCCCAATTATTCTTGCCGATCTACAAAGCCCAGGTTCCAAGCAGATTTAAAAAAAAATCTCCTCTGGATGTTGGTATAACTGCAATGTTTATTGTCATCCCCACCATTCTAAGTTACCCTTGAGAAGGTAGTGGCGGTGGGCCTTCATCTTGAATCACTTCAGTCAACATATACTCTGAATGCTATGAACTATGGAGCTTGCTGACTTTGACCTGACAACAATGAAAGACCTGTGACTTATGTTTACATGGTGATGTTTAAGACGGTGTGTTGGCCATAACACCATAAAACCATAAGACATAGGAGAAGAAGTAGGCCATTCAGCCCATCGAGACTGCTCCGCTCTCTTCAGATCATGACTGATCTGAAATGATAATCCTCAACTTCACTCTTCTTTTTTAACCTCATAACCCTGATTCCCTTACAGATTATAAAGTCTGTCTATTTCAGCTTCAAACATGTTTAACAAACCAGCCTTCACAACCCTCTATACAGATTCACTACCTTCTGAGTAAAGAAATTTCTTCTCCGCTCTGTCTTAAATGGGCAACCCTTTATTCTGAGATTATGTCCTCTGACTCTTCCACAACGGGGAACAACCTCTCAGCATTAACCTTATCAATTCCTTTGGGAATGTGTCAATAAGGTCACTTCTCATTCTTTTAATTGAAGTGAGTGCGTAATTTGAAAGTGATCCCATACAACAATGGTGCTTTTCCTTTTGGGTTGTGGAGGTTGTGTGCTAGGGAGATGTTGCTATGGAAACCTTGGTGAGTTGCTGCAATGTAGATGGTTCCTGAAAGTAATTCAGTGTAGAGGGAGAGAGCTTAATATTCTACCGTGATACCGTTAAAATCCTTTGTTTCAGCTGAGGGTCTTAATGTAATATCCATTTTGAGCTTTGGGGTATTTCTAATCCCTTACTATCTTTTACCCCTAGTATTACTGCAGTATCATTAAATATATCATCTTTAGATTGGTGCACTCCCTTTTTCTGATGGTAGTCCTGCTGAAAGTCTCCCATGCATGCATATGAACAGCTCAGCACTCTACCTGGAGTCTGCTATCAATACATCAAAAATCAACAGTACCACAGATACATAGGAATATCTTTGTAACTTCAGTGATCCAATTGCTGAGGGTGGGTGCAGCAAATAATAATGAAAAAAAAAGCCAGACTAATTCCAAAAACTACACGATTGACATCTCATCCATTTTCAAAATATCTCTTGTTGATTTAACCAGCTATCAAAATTAAGAGTTCAGGACTTGTATGAAAGATTTAAATGAAGGCACATCCACAAAGGCTTTTATTCAGTCACTTCCAATTTACATTTGTGAGCTAGGAGAAACTCTGATTGAACTAGTTCTGTAATCTTTTCAAAGACATATGCTTCACACAGTAAATTGAGTGCAATCTGGTTCTTAGTGCATGCTCTCACTTAATGCACTATCATGCCCAGTGGGAGTGTGGCCTAGCTTAGCTTTTGTAATAAGACTACAGGGATTGTAAATCCCTTTATTTATAAATTCTAACAGAATAACATCAGTACCCAGAGTGCTCGTAGTTATCAGTCTATCTCCAGGCGTGCCACAGGACCTGACACTCCTAGTGACCTAATTGAGGCGTATAAGATGATCAAGGGATTGGATAGGGTGGATAGTGAGAGCCTTTTTCCTTGGATGGAAATGACCAACACGAGGGGACATAACTTTAAATTAAGATGTGGTAGTTATAGGACGGATGTCAGAGGCAGGTTCTTCACACAGAGGGTGGTGAGGGCATGGAATGCCCTGCCTGCAGCAGTTGTGGACTCGCTTACTTTGGGGGCATTCAAATGTTCGGTGGATAGGCATATGGATGATATTGGAATAGTTTAGGTTAGAGGGTCCACGGGCCGGCGCAACATCGAGGGCCGAAGGGCCTGTACTGCGCTGTAATGTTCTATGTTCTAGTTAATTCAAAGCAAAGATTTCCTGATTGGCCCATTAATCAGGGAGTTCGTACTCTAATAGGCCAACATAAATGGCCTGATTGAAGTTATTGAAAACTGGAGCGGGAGAATTCATCAAAGAAAGTTGTGCAATGTTTTCCTGAGGAATCAGATGATCGCTATGGAGCTGCTTGGAGTCAGTGGACTGATCAGTATTAAAAAACTCTGTGACCAGGCTGGATGAGTACACCACTACAGGTACTGACTTCATTAGTAAGTATATAGAAGACTGTGTTCCAAAGAAGCAAATCCGTGTGTTCTCCAACCGGAAACCATGCATGAACAAAGATATCCATTGCTTGCTAAAGTCCAGGTCTAAAGTGTTCAAGTCAGGTGACACTGACCTATACAAGAAAGCCAGATATGATTTAAGGAGACCCATCGAAGATGCCAAAAGACAATACCAGACCAAGCTAGCGTCCCTGGCTAGCCACACCAATCTCCACAAACTATGGCAAGGTTTGCAAGGCACAACAGGCTACAAGATGAAGACATGTAAAATTGGTGGCTCCAATGCACCCCTCTCTGATGAGCTCAATGCATTCTATGCCCGTTTTGAGCAAGAGGTCAGCAGAGTGACCTCTTGCTCAAAACGTTTTACAACTGGGGAAAAGTCACAAGCAAAGAAGTCAAAGCTACTTGTAAATGATGGGCAAATAAGAAGTCTCACAGCACCAGGTTAAAATTTAACATATTTATTTGGCATCATGAGCTTTTGGAGCACTGCTCATTCATCAGTGAGGAAGTGGTGACCATAAAAGGTTTTTATATTTGATAAGAAGCAAATAACAAAGGATAAAATCAATGGGAAAAGAGGAAAAAACACACTTAAAGAAGATTGGAGGCTGTGCTAGATACGGCTA
Organism: Sphyrna mokarran; assembly: GCA_024679065.1. Taxonomy (NCBI): domain Eukaryota; kingdom Metazoa; phylum Chordata; class Chondrichthyes; order Carcharhiniformes; family Carcharhinidae; genus Sphyrna; species Sphyrna mokarran. The sequence goes on along the minus strand of JAGIQG010000007.1, from coordinate 32,995,474 downwards.
GCAAGATGTCTTGAAAAAGTACTCTGTGAATAAATGAAGTGAGCAGCTTTCAGTCACCCCAAAGAAGTATCTGATTGTTCTGGAAAGCACGATTTTGTTTCAAAGTCTTGAATTTCCACAGGCAAGTGAGTGAGAACAGGAAATCCTTTGAAATTACCTCTCCAACAGCAACAGTGGATTGTACCTTGTGATAATATCACTGTAATTTCTATAAATTTAGTATCTATAATACTGTTGTTTACAGGAGTGTTTATCTAAAGTAAGAATCATTTGAGAGAACATTCTGTAGGACTAATTTTAACTATGTAAATTTAATCTTGTGTGTTTAAGCTTGCTTTTCTTTTGTTAATAAATGTCTTAATTTAATGCTTTGAGACCAATTTTCCAGCATTTTCTGTTTGTGAGAAAGTTCACTTCATTAACTGATTACCAAGCCCTTAAAAATTTGTTTCAAAGAACAGAGTATAAGGGCACGTGGGGTAGCATTCATTCATTTGAGCCAGGAGCTCTGGGTTCAAAACCCACTCCAGGTCGAGGTGACCAAAGAAGGCACATTCATAATGTGACCAAACAAGTTAAATATCAGCTTTTAAATCTTTTCCGACATAATTCTACATCAGGCAATAAGGGGAAAGGGAAACATTCCAGAAAGTTTAAGTTGATTTATTAGTCACAAGTAAGACACTGCAATGAAGTTACTGTGAAATTCCCCTAGTTGCCACACTATGGCACCTGTTCGGGTCAATGCACCTAACCAACACATCTTTCAGATGGAAATCGGAGCACCTGGAGGAAACCCACGCAGACACGGAGAGAATGTACAAAATCCACACAGGAAGTGACTAAAGCCTGAAATTGAAACCAGGTCACTAGCGCTGTGAGGCAGCAGTGCTAACCATTGTGCTACTGTGCCACTTGTAAGTCATGTGATGGAAAGAAATTGGAAACCTATATCATTACCTTCTACAGCTTCAAACTACAACAAGCATGCGCAGGTGCACATTCCCGCAGCAAGCCAAACTCCTTTCAGTAGGGGTGATGGGACTTTGCAAATGTATTCTCTAAAGACATCCCATATTCCTTCATCTTTAGCCACTAAATTATCAGTGAATTACACAAATGACATGCCAGTTTCTGCCGGTGAAATTAGTGAAGAAACTCACCAGGATGTGGTTTTCAGTAACATCAATTACATCCTGAATAGTTGGCATAGAGAGTGTGATGATGAAAAATTGCAGAAATATTTCACACGTGGAAATGAACTAAATGTTGATTAAGGCTGTCTCCTATGGAGTTTAGGAGTCATTGCTATATCACAATTTAGAGAGAAATTGTTAGAGAAATTTTAGAAAATTTCATGGGGCTGGCCTGTATGGAAGCAGAAGTGAGAAGAAAGTTTTGGCATCTAAATTTACATAATAACACTGAAGAGCTGGTGAAGAAATATCAAGTATGTCACGAATGTCAAAGGATCTAACCAAAATTGCTTTCACTCCATGGTCAATTATAAGAAATTACAGTAAAAAGTCTCACAACAGCAGGTTAAAGTCCAACAGATTTATTTGGTAGCAAACGCCACTAGCTTTCAGAGCACTACTTCTTTGTCAGGTGAGTGGGGAGTTCTGATCACAAACAGAGCATATAAAGGCACACACTCTGACAAAGGAGCAGTTCTCCGAAAGCTAGTGGCATTTGTTACCAAAGAAACCTGTTGGACTTTAACCTGCCGTTGTGAGACTTCTTAATGTGTTTACCCTAGTCTAATGCCGACATCTCCACATCACAGTCACAAGAAAACCATATGTTGATTTCTTTGAAGTGGAAGAGAAATAATATTTTGTTTTGGTTGATAACTGTAGTAAGTGGACAAATATTGAGTCTATGCTAATACCACAAGTGCCAAAACTATTGAAGTATTGAAAAGTTGGTTTGCAATTTGAATTGGCAGAAGTGTTGATGTCAGCTACTGGTTCATAGCTTACATCTGAAGAGTTTGAAATACATCTATGTAAGGATGGAGTCAAATACATTCTAAGACAATCATATCAGAAGCATTGACTGTTGCTGCAGAAAGAACTATGCATATTGTGATATCTTTGACAGACATATGTGCTCAGAGACAACAAACTGGACAGTAACTTCTATGTTTCTCTTTTACACAGGCTGGACAATTGTCTAGTTCTCTTGCAGAAGCACTCCTACAATAGGTTGCTCACCTTATGAGTTTGGGTTTAAAGGTCCTCCTAGGGCAAGGATTAGTTTGCCAGAGTCTGACATCAATAGTGAAGTAAAAGAAAAGCAAGACAAAGTAAAGATGAGTCATGATAAATCAGACTTGAATCTTAGAAGTCAGAAGATCACAGCTAAAAGCCGCTGAGATCATAAAAAGGAGTATGTGATTGGATTTATCGTAAAGAGCCACAATGCATTCACATATCTAGTGAGAGAGAAAGTGCCACATTAGTCATTTGCTTGAAAGGGAACATATGATAGACCTCTGATCCAAATTCCTCCCACAGTCCCCATTTCCCATCTCACACAATTTACTCTATCAACGGATTCTATCAGGGCTTTTAAGACAAATAAATCAAAGTTACAGAACTATTAAGTAGAGTTGGTAGTCAAAATCAAAGTTCAAGTTTGACACACGCAGAGGTGTTAACAAAGCAGAGTCAAGCTAATGGAAATGGAAGGAGATACCCAGAGGGGAAAAAGCCAGATTGTTTAACTGGAAGTATGAAGCAGAAAGAAATTACTCTCTTCATTATCTGCTGTCAAGTTATGATATTTTTGATAGCTCATGCCGGATGAAATTCTTTTACATGTAAATTATCCTGGAAAGAATGATCTTACATGTTTTCATTCTGATTATAATGCCTGTTTCTGCTCCCCTGACCTAGAATATCTGATGCTAAAATGCCACTCTTATTACCTTCCACAACAGTTTACTTCTGTTATCCTGAGAACAATTTACATCCCATCAACCATGCTTTAAGAAGACGATCATTATCCTCATACCAAAGAAAAGCCAGGTAACAGCCTTAATGTCTATTGTCTGGTGGCTCTGACATCCATCATTATGAAGTGCTTCAAAAAGGTTAATCATGGCACGAATCAATTCTGGCCTCCCCGATTGCCTGGATCCACTACAGTTTGCAACAGATCCACAGCAGACACCATCCTCCTGGCCCTACACTCAACCACAGAACATCTAGATTACAAAGACACCTCTATCAGATTCTGATTTACTGACTACAGCTCAGCTTTCAACACCATTATTCCTATGAAACCCATCTCCAAACTCTGTCCCCTGGGGCTCGGCTGTTCCCTCTGAGATTGGATCCTAGACCTCCTAACCCACAGATCGCAATCAGTAAGGATAGGCAGCAACTACACCTTCAAGATCAGTCTCAGCACCAGTGCTCTACAAGGCTGTGTCCTCAGCTCCTTACTATAATCCTTAAATACCTGTGACTGTATGGCCAAATTCCCCTCTAACTTGATTTCTGATTTGCTGTTGACACTACCATATTCGGTTAGATCTCAAACAATAATGAGATGGAGTACAAGAAAGAAATAAAGAATCTGGGGAACTGATGTGCCAATAATAATCTCTCACTCAATGTCAACAAAGAAGATCATCACCAACTTCAGGAAGTATAGTGGAGGACATGCGCCTATCTTCATCAATGGGATGAAGTGGAAATGGTCGAGAGTTTCAAGTTTCTAGGTGTCCAGATCACCAACAAACTGTCCTGGTCCCGGCACACTGATGCTATAGTTAAGAAAGCCGACCAACTTTTTATCTTTTTGGAAGGCTAAGAAAATTTGGCATGTCTACTATGATTTTCTCCAACTTTTACAGATGCACATAAAAAACATTCTTTCTGGTTGTTCCTCAGCTTAATATGGCTGCTGCAAGAAACTACAAAGGATTGTGAATGAAGTTCAGTCCATCATTCAAACCTCTCATCCATTGACTCCAACTACACTTTCTATTGCCGAGGAAAAACAGCAAGCAAAATTAAAGATGCCTTGCACCCCAGACATACTTTTTTCCACTTTCTTCTGTCGGGAAAAAGATACAAAATTCTGAGATCACGTATTAACTGACTAAAGAACAGCTTCTTTCCTGCTGCCATCAGACTTTTGGGTGAAGCCATGTCATGTTAAGTTTTTCTATGCTCTAGTTATGACTGTAGCACTACATTCTGCACCATCTCCTTTCCTTCTCTATGTTTTGAAGTATAGTGCTCAAGAACAATTTTCACTATGCTAATACATATGACATAATAAAGCAAATCAAGAACAATTGCAACCAACTTATTAAATTTCAGGTACGTGTGATGTTGGTTTAGTCATATTGTGCTCTGAGAAACTGTGTCTTTTTGCTATTTTATGTTTGTCTTATATATTTAAATGGTTGTAGATTGCTTTAAAAGTTGATCACATAATGGTAATATCATTAGTGTGTGGCACAGTCTGCTGTTTTATTTTCAGTTTGTATTCTATAGGGGCAAGAACTCTTAAAGTAAACTGTTTTATTGTTACTTTGAATCTAGGTGTTCAATCCAAAACCGCTAACCTAGTTAGTACATAACAGAAAGGCAGTGAAATGTCTCAGAATATAATCATTTTGTATTCTCAATTGTCTGTTCTGCTGGGGAGATGTAGATAATGTTGTTCGATAGTGGCTGCCTGCAGTTGAACACGTTAATTTCATTCAATAGCGACAAAATAAAAAGTGACCACATCCGCCAATTCAACACTGGGGATAGCGATTACGGCCCTCTGGCATCTGCAGTGGGGAATGAAAGGAGGAATTGCTGCCCACCACCCAGCCTGGCACTCGACCTGCCACCAGGAAGCTACTACTATCTATCTGTAAAGTTTCAGCCTTGGACTGGTGGGGTTAATATGGTGGGGAGGGGGTAGATGGGCAGAGTAGGAGTTAATTTGACTGACCATCAGGAAAATTCCAGACAGCATCCTGATGAGTGCTGTCAATAGGTAGTTTAACTGTCCTAAATAACTTTTGGAAAGGTATGGTTATCAGTTCCCGAGAAGCCAGAGAAAGGAGCCCGAGACAGGAATATGTCAGTGGACTGGCACATTGGCCAGCTTTGTGAAATGACTGACATTTCTACCAGCAGTTCCAGTTCCTCACCCCAGGGTCAGCCCAAGGAATGTGTAAGACTTGGAATTGTTGTCCAGTTAAATATTCCACTGCATGGATAAGTCTAAGATTCATTCAAGATCTCGTTAGCAAAGGGGTGTGAATGGAATTTTCTTATTAACTAAAAAAGTTAAATGGCCTCCTATGGCTGTATTTATCTTACCATGTGTAACTAATACCCAATCAAGAAAGGAATGCTAACTTTGGAATATGTTCTGACCTCATGATCTTTCATCTCATAAACTCAGTCTCCTTTTTACATAGTATGGAGAGGAAGATGAAAAGAGAGATTTTTTCTAAAACTAACCAACAGTGTTTCATTAAAAAGATAATTAAAATCAGTTGGTACTTCAATTATTTTGCATCCAGACTTGTGAGACAAGACACGCATCAATTACAACCAAGAAACCAAACCATTCAGCGTAACCAATCCATGTTGATGTTTAAGAAAAAATAATTACATTTAAATAATGTTTTTCAAGTCTGCAGGTTTTATAGCTCATGGCGCTTTTTATTCATCTTTTATAGGATGTGGGCATTGTTGCTCATCTCTAATGTGCTTGAGAAAATGGTAGTGAGCTGCTTTCTTGAGCTGCGACAGTCCGTGTACTGTAGGTACACCCACAGTGTTATTAAGAAGGGTGTTCAGGATATTGATCCAGCAACAGTGAAGAACAGTGATATATTTCCAAGTCAGTCACTAGGACAACGTGCTGAGGGACATACTAAAATGTGGGGCAGCTGCCGCAGAGACGCAATGGGGGAAGTTCGCTGTTCAAGGCCTTCCAACCATAATGAACTTAGGGGAGCAGAACCCCTTTAGGCTGAATATTACATATATCTCAGTTGTATTGAAACACCTTAGAGTGCAACTTGTTCTATGTGCACAATCTTTAAAATAACTTTGCACCATTTGTAAGAACTATTGTAAAATGTCTGAAATATTTCCTTTACTATCTTGAAACATCTCAGAATTTATGTATGTAAAGAATCTGAATATTGTTTTTAATGTGATGGTCATTACAGAATGTCTGTTATGTTCTTACAGGTTTATGAACAAAGTATATTTTTGGAAAAATAATGGTCAGTGGCTGTGGGATGGTGCAGGGTGCGGGGGGAGCAGGAAGAGTTTGGATAGTGGTGCTCCCATGCATCTATTGTCCTCATGCTGGAGTTCACAGATTCAGAAGATGCTGTTGAAAGAGGCTTTGAGAGTTGTTGCAGTGCATCTTACAGATGTACAGACTGCTGCCACTGTGCATCGGTGCTGGATTAAGGTGGTGAATATGGTGCCAATGAAGTGATATTGTGTCAAGTTTCTTGCATGTTGTTGGAGCCATATTCATCCAGGTGTTACAATCCCAAATGAATCTAATACTGGACAACTCAGATCGCAGAATGAAACCTGGCTTGACAGTTCCTTACATTTATTTTAGAAAACATGGAAGAAAGTTACTGAACAAATTCACAAGAACCTACCAGTGAAATTTTAACACAAAGAGTAAAATATTTATTAAACAAGAAAAATAAGCAATATTACATCAGACAAAGGGTTAGAAAAATCTCAATATAATCACAAAAAGGTTATTCAAATATTTACTATTCCTTCATTCTTAGCAATATCTTTACAGACGTATAAAGATTTAGAAAGACAATTTACAATAGCTATCTTATACTCTAATATTCAGGATAAGTATGTGGTATATTGGATTAATAGGTGAACTGTGGTCGATACACTACACTCCAAAGTAAATGACAGATATGACAAGCAGATTCCATGGATTTCTCAATAATCCACCCAAGCGTTTGTCATGCTGTGAGACAATCAGTCTCACTAAAATCTTTCTTTCTAATGAGGGTTTCCGGTCTCACATTTGAAGAATACACCTTGGAATTCTCTCTAAATGTCTCTATCATTCGGAAGGCTGTCAAAATTGCCCACCTCTTAGGACTTCAATATTTCATTGACGAAAGAGAGCCTGGGCCTCTGAATTACTAGTTCAGTGACATCACCTCACAGTCTTCCAAAACGTGATGGAATATTTTCCCTGTGCCTGGATGAGTAGAGCTTCAATAAATAACCATATCAAGAAGCTCAACATCTTTGATGAAAAATTAAGCTACTTGATTGGCACCTTATTCATCACCTTAAACATTAATTTCCTCCCGAACCAACACACAGTGGCAGCATTGTGTTCCACCCACAAGATGCAATGTAACAATTCACAAAGGCACCTTTGGTCAGCAACTTCTAAAAACACAGGGTGGCATTTGCTAGCCCCACTCATCCCAAACCCAGAAAATCCTTTCTGAAGTCAACTGACCTTTTCATAGTCCATCTCCCCCAACTCCTGCCTACTCTGATTCTCATAATAGGCAGAACAGAAAAATTCCTCCCTCAAACTCTACCACCCAGAAAGAAAAACAGGTGAATGGGAGCACCACCACCTGCCATTTCCTTTCCAAGCCACATATTCTGACTCGGATCCCCAAATGCTAACCGCCACCGGTTTAAAATCCAAGATCTCCTCTTGTAACAGCACTGTTGGTGTATCTAGAATGTTGTGGGGATGCCAGCATTGGACTGAGATAAACACAATAAGAAGTCTCATAACACCAGCTTAAAGTCTAACAGGTTTATTTGGTAACACTAGCCACTAGCTTTTGGGATGCTGCCTCTTCATCAGGTATGTGCGCTCCGAAAGCTAATGCATCAACATTGTGTCCCACCATCTTTTCAAGGTCAATCAGGGATGGACAATGCATAGAATCATAGAAACCCTACAGTGCAGAAGGAGGCCATTTGGCCCCCATTGAGTCTACACTGACAGCAGTCCTGCCGAGGCCCTATTCCTATAACCCTACATATTTATCTTGTTAATCCTTCTAACCTACATATCCTAAGACATTAAGGGGCAATTTAGCATGGCCAATGCATCTAACCTGCACATCTTTGGAATGTGGGAGGAAACTAGAGCATCCCTGGAGGAAACACACGTAGTCAAGGGGAAACATGCAGACTTCACACAGACAGTGACCCAAGCCAGGAATTGAACACCAGCCTATCCAGCAATACCTACATCCCTACAAGAATGAATTGAAGAAAATGCTTCTGCTTTGTTCACTTCTTCTTGCAATTTACAATAATATTTTCATAGTTATGAATAAGGTCTTGTGTAACTTCACTGATCTTTCCTCAGAGGTCTTTTCTTTATTTCTTCCTGATTAGAACTGTACACAGCACTCCAAATGAGGCCTGTCCACTACACTGTAAACAGACAGCAAAGTCATTGCAGATTTTGCAACTGAATTCATATCAACATTCTCCCAATTGTTCATCATCACTTCAACATTAATTTGGCAGCAAATATAGAGAAATCAAATCGATGGTGTTCGCACTCTTATCATGGCTTCAGGAAACTTTCTAGCAAAATTATGGCAATTGTTTGGCATTCTATTGAAATGAATCCCTTAATACTACATTGTTCATTTTATGTTTTTTCTATGCTTTCTTAGCATTGAATCTGACATGTCCAATAGCAACTGCTATTCCCTTCATTCAGTTTTAAGTTTAGTTATTAGTGTCACAAGTAGGCTCACATTAGCACTGCAACGATGTTATTGTGAAAATCCCCTGGTTGCCGCACTCTGGAGCCTGTTCAGATATACTAAGAAAATAATTAAATGGGCATGTACCTAAGCAGCATGTCTTTCAGACTTAGGAAGAAACCAGAGCACCGAAAGGAAACCCTGGGGAGAAATTCTGGTGAGAATGTGCAGAGACTACACAGACGGTAACACAAGCTGGAAATTGAACTTGGGTCCCTGGTGCTGTGAGGCAGCAGTGTTAACCATGGTGCAACGTGCTGTCCTGTGTTATGATAATTGTATAATTGAATAAAACATCATGGTTTGGCATGAGCAATTTAAAGTGCACTCTACAAATATGGAAAATATTTTTTTCTGGTTTCACCTGGTCATGTTGCATCAGCTTCTCAGCAGAGGTATGATATGATCATCTGATTCTTCTTCATTTTGTTATTGAAGTGAATGCAGTATGTGAAATCCGACCTAGTAACTGATTCAGGGAGAATTCCAGCGATCCATGTAACAGGTGCATGACAACGTATTGACAAGTGTTTCCTGCATTCTGCCAGGGATCTCACTTTGTGTAACTTTTCTGGTAACACTTGAAGTGCACAATTTATCAAACAATTGGTTTAAGGATTTCTAATTTATTGTGATTTGTTTTCTGGTTTGTCAGCTTTCATTGCACATTGCAAGACAACTTCAAACACTGACACACGCTCCAGTCAATGCCGTTCTGTAGTTTCAGCTGTGGCTAATTATGAGGCAATTGGATAATGAGATGCAGAAAACCTGGTGCATACCACACAGCTCATCCAACTTAAAATGAAAACAGGAAATGTTATGAAAGCATAGCAAGTCTAACAATATCTGACGAAGAGAAAAAAAAAACTAATGCAATGGGTATAGTTCTATTCTGCAGAAGAGTCTACACTTGAAACATTATCCTGCTATTGGATGCCAATGGACCTGTTGTGTAATTCAAGCATTTTGTTAACAGATTTGAAGTATTTGTATTTTTTATTGATGCTGGAAAAACATATCAAAATACAGCACTTTCTCAGTTCCCCAATGTAATGTTAGCTTCATAGAATCCTACAGTGCAGAAAGAGTTCATTTGGCCCATTGATTCTGTGCTAACCTCAATCCCACCCAGGCCTACCCCCATAACCCTAGGCATTTACCCTAGCCAGTCCCCCTGACATAAGGGAACAACTTAGCATGGGCAATCCCCTAATCCGCACATTTTCAAAGTGTGAGAGGAAATTGGAGTACCCAAAGGAAACCCACGCAGAAACAAGGGAGAATGTCTGTGCAGGGTCTGCACAATGATCCAAGCCAGGAATCGAAGCCAGGTCCCTGACGTTGCGAGGCAGTAGTGCTAACCACTGCACCACCATGCCACACGTGCTTCAATGCACAATTCATGAGGTAAGACCTGAAACTTCAACTTTCTAATGGAAAGGTGAGGTTGCAAACTGAGGTTTATTTCTGGAGATTTCATCACATTAGTTTGCCCCCCATGGTCCACCCATTACATTAGTGATGGGCAACCGGGGGTTGTGAGTGGGCCGCATGAGTGATCCTCCATCTTACCAGGGTTAGTGAGTGGGCTGCATAAGTGACCCTGCATCTTACCAGAGTTAGCAAGTGGGCCGCATAAGTGACCCTCCATCTTACCGGGGTTAGCAAGTGGGCCGCATAAGTGACCCTCCATCTTACCGGGGTTAGCAAGTGGGCCACATGAATGGCCCTCCATCTTACCGGGGTTAGCGAGTGGGCTGCATGAGTGACTCTCCATCTTAGCAGGGTTAGCGAGTGGGCCACACGAGTGGCCCTCCATCTTACCGGGGTTAGCGAGTGGGCCGCACGAGTGGCCCTCAATCTTAGCGGGGTTAGCGAGTGGGCCACATGAGTGGCCCTCAATCTTACCGGGGTCAGCGAGTGGGCCACACGAGTGGGCCCTCCATCTTACCGGGGTCAGCGAGTGGGCCGCACGAGTGGCCCTCCATCTTACCGGGGTTAGCAAGTGGGCCGCACAAGTGACCCTCCATCTTACCGAGGTTAGCGAGTGGGCCGCATGAGTGGCCCTCAATCTTAGGGGGGTTAGCGAGTGGGCCGCATGAGTAGCCCTCAATCTTAGGGGGGTTAGTGAGTGGGCCACATGAGTGGCCCTCGATCTTAGCGGGGTTAGCGAGTGGGCCGCATGAGTGGCCCTCAATCTTAGCGGGGTTAGCGAGTGGGCCGCACGAGTGACCCTCCATCTTATGGAGGTTAGCGAGTGGGCCGCATGAGTGGCCCTCCATTTACCGGGCAACCCACGATTGAAATCAGATTTGTTCACTAACCATGATACCATAAATACAATTAAATATAGATGTCAAATATTCCATAACAAGTTATAGAAAATGCTTTATCATTTATATATTAATAGAACTTTCAACTTCAAATGGTTAAAAACCAACTAAGTATTTCCACTTTTGATATGGAGGGAGTGTATGGGTCTCACCGTCAATGCTGTCTGCTTACTTGCCCTTGCTCTACATGCGTATCCCTTCAGTCATTCCAGTAGGAAAATAACTTTATGATTGGAAATCAGAGGAATGTGGCAACCGTGTGTGTGGCAATGGTCCACGAAATATCTCTTGAGTCACATCTGAACCCTAATGAGCCCCATATGGGCCCAGGCCACTTGTTTTCTCTCCCCACCCCCCGCCACTGCGTTACATCTGGCCTTGTGACAAGCTACCTTCTTACAAAAAGGCTCATTACCCAATTGAACAATTAATTGTCAGCCAAACATCCTTTTTATTTAATTCCATTACAATATTTTTATATCTGATGAAAAGTGATATTTAAAGAAGCAATTATTTCTAATGTCCCCATAATCTTTCTCTGGGGTTGCACAGAGTTCTGGAGATTGATTTGCAAACCCAGGAGACTCCAGCTGAATCTTGCTGTGTTGGTACCCGCACAAGAAGACAACAGAGGCTGAACAGACCATAAATTTATCATTAAATAATTGAAAATAAAGGATGCCTATCTATTTAAATGTTACAAATAGTAAATGGCATTTACTGAAGATGGTGAATAGTATTAAATCTTGTCTGAAATTTGAAGTAAAACATTTGGTCAGAAAATTTAAGATGTGATTTTTCTAGATTCACATTTTTACTGGTGAACCTTTCACGGCTAGAATACAATTCAGAAGTTTGTGTTCATAGAATTCCTACAGTGCAAAAGGAGGCCATTCAGCCTATCGAACCTGCACTGACCACAACCCCAAACAGGCCTCATCTCCATTATCTCACCTATTTATCCTGTTAATTACCCTGACACTAAGGGACAATTTAGCATGCTCAATTCACCTAACCCGCACATCTTTGGACTCTGGGAAGAAACCAGAGCACCCAGAAACAACCTATGCAGACACAGGGAGAATGTGCAAAGTTCTCACAGCCAGCCACCTGAAACTGGAATTGAACCAATGTCCCTGGTGCTGTGAGACAGCAGTGCTAACCAGTATGCCATATCCTATCCCATTTTGGATGCAATTGATTTTCCAATCACTTTAAATTAAATGTCATAAATCCTGCTTGATATGCATTTGCATTGCTGATCCATGTTCTTAGTGAGTAAGTTACTCACAAGAGAAGCAAAGGCAGAGAATTTTGTCATTCATTTCAATTGCTAGTTTGGACTATAAAATATATTTCATCCACAGAACTCACAAGTCTTTATTAATAGGAGAATATTTGTCAAAAGCAAATAATTTATGTAAAACACTGATTTGGACTTGACAGAGTCTTGTATCCATTTGTGGGCACCATGCTTTAGGTAGGATATGACGCCATTAGCAAAAGTGCAGAGAAGTTTGACAAAAATCATTCCAGGGATGTAGGAAGACTGGGGAAGTTGGGATTGTTTCCTTGGAGCAGAGGAGGCTGAGATTTGATAGAGGTATTCAAAACCAGGAGATGTCTGGACAGAGTAGATAAAGAGAAATTGTATCTATTGTTGGAAGAATCAAGAACAAAAAGGCATAGATTTAAGTTACTGGCAAAAGAAGTAATTGTAACATGAGAAAAAAAGCCTTCCACGGAGAAAATCTGGAATGCACAACCTTGGAGTGTGGTAGGGGCAGAGTGAAAACAAGAGGTAGTGGAGTAGTGGTATTGTCAATGGATTAATGATGGAGCCAGGAAAACAAAGAACAAAGAACAAAGACAGCACGGGAAACAGGCCCTTTGGCCCAACAAGCCCACGTCGCCACCCTGATGTTCCCACCTCTACCCGCGATCCCTGTCCATGTCTATAGATCTATGGATTAAAAACGAAATTTGAGACAATTTAGGGAGAATTTGTTTTGCCAATTAGCCTAAGAGCACATTTTTGGGATGTGGGAGGAAACCGGAGCTCCCGGAGAAAACCCACGCAAGCACGGGGAGAATGCGCAAACTCCCACAGACACAGGCCCAAATCCATGTATCTGCACAGCACAGCGATAGTCACTGAGCTGTCGTGTTGCCCATCAGATGGTCCAGGTCAAGCGTACACTAACGACGTGAAGCACTAGGATACTCTCGAAAAAAATCCAAGAGCAGCCCTCTCACGACCCATCGTGTGTATGCCCCGCGTTAGACAACAAGGTGGACCAAAGCACCTGTAGGATAAAAACAAGTACATCAATATCATCATCTATTTACACACTTCCCAGGGACTCCCAAGGCTCATGATCCCTATTTTAAATCAGTTTTCTATACCCCTCCATTCCCATTCTGTTCATGTGCCCATCTAAGTGTTTCTTAAATAACTCCAGAGTACCTGCCTCCACCACTTTACTTGGCAGCGCATTCCATACCCCCACCACCCTCTGTGTGAAAAAACTCCCTCTAGCATCCAAATTATACCTTACCCCCCTCACCCTTAGCCCGTGACCCCTCGTGCTATTTGAGTCCATCCTAGGAAAAAGCTTAACCCTGTTTACTCTATCTATCCCCTTCAAAATCTTGTACACCTCTATCAGATCTCCTCTAAGTCTATGTCTTTCTAAGGAAAACAGTCCCAACTTGCCTAATCTCTCCTCGTAACTCAGACCTTCCATACCAGGTAGCATCCTGGTAAACCTCCTCTGCACTCTCTCCAGAGTCTCCACGTCCTTCTGGTAGTAAGGCGACCGGAATTGGATGCAGTATTCCAAATGAGGTCTAACCAGCATTTTATACAACTGCAACATTAAAGGCCAGCTCTTGTACTCTATACCCCTTCCTATAACCTAACATACCATATGCTTTCTTCACAACCTTCTCCACTTGCTCTGCCACCTTCAGAGACTTGTTCACCTGCACCCCCAGGTCCCTCTGCGTTTCTATACTCTTAATAGGTCTACCCTTTATCATATACCTCCCCCCTACATGCTTTCTCCTGAAATGCATTACCTCACATTTATCAGGATTGAATTCCATCTGCCATCTGTCTGCCCAAGCTACCAGCCTATGTCCTGCTGCATCGCCTGACAATGTTCCTCACTATCCACAAGTCCAGTCATCTTTGTATCGTCTGCAAACTTGCTGATCACTCCACTTACTCCCTCTTCCAAGTTCAAATCCCAGGTGGTGAACTTTGAATTCAACGAAGGGAAAAGTCTGGAAGCAAAATTCTAATGATGACCATGAAACCATCGTCAATTGTTGTAAAAAAAAATCTTGTTCATTAATTTCTTTCAGAGAAGGAAATCTGCTGTCCTTATCTGGTCTTGCCTACATGTAATTCCAGACCCACAACAATGTGCGTGACTTGTAAATGCCCTGTGAAATCGAGATGCTCAGTTCAGAGTGATGGGTAGCAAATGCTGGCCTGGCCCATGACCTCCACATGTCACAAAAGCATAAAGGAATTGAGGATCTCATAAGAGAATGAAATCATTACTTCTGGAGGAAAAAAACATAACAGGGCTGTACGGAAAAGGCAGCAGTGTCAATTAGGGCCTGACTTTACCATTTTCATTCTAAATGCTGAATCTAGTAGAATTCAGATCCGACTTGAAAACTTGTTTTCAGGTGCTTTCATACGCACTCAGCCTGAACAAAAAATCACGAGTCTGAATTGCACTGTGGGTAGGACTTAGTGCACCTGAAAGGATCAGAGCTCTGAACTGTGTATGTTGTTATTAAAAAAATTTGAAAATTGCACCATTGTCGCATTACTCCTGGGCCGCAAAAAAAAGCGGCCTGGGAGCAATGGTCCCCACAGACATCACCTTCATCCCTACAACATAACTTTCCCCTTTATCCATCCATGTTCCCTGACACCCAGACCGATCACAACTCCCTGCCCCCTTTCCCCCTGACTGACTGCCTGCAGAGTGGCAGCAGACCTCTCCTGTCTCTGCCCTCCCAAGAGTCAACTTGCCAATCTCCCCACCCACCAGAGCTCCATCTGGCCTCCCTCTCATCGCCTTTCCCCACCAGAGATCCATCTGGTATTTCCCCCTTCCCCCCATCAAAGACCCATCTGGTCTCCTTCCCAGCCCTCCCACCAGAGATCTATGTGGCTTCTCTCCCTCTGCTCTCCACCAGAAATGCATCTGGCTTCTCTCTGCACGCAACCCTCATCCCCCCACTGTCACCAGAGATCCATCTAGCCTCCCATCCCTCCCCCCGCCTGAGATCCATCTGGCCTCCTTCCATATCCCCCCGACCCTGCAAAAGATTCATCTGGCTTTCCTCCCCGCATCCCACCCCAGCCATCAAAGATCAATCTGGTCTTCCTCCACACTTCACCACCGACATCCAGAGATCCATCTGGCCTCCCTTCCCCTCCCCTTAGCAGAGATCCATCTGGTCTCCCTCCACATCTTTTCCTCCATCCCACCAGAGATCCATCTGCTTTCCTCCCCGCATCTACCTTCCCCCCCCCAATCAGAGATCCCATCTGGCCTCTCTCCCCCACCAGAAATCCATCGATCTTCCACCCCCCCCACCACCGACTAGCCCACCAGAGATCCCACCTGACCTCCCTCTCAGTATATTTCACATACTCATAGCTTAATACTTTGACAGTTTCACTAATTAAGTGCACGTGCACTATTATTGCTGTGGAATCCCTTCTCTCTGCTTCCTGTTCTTGCAAAATCCACTGAGGTACATATCCCGGCCTTTATTGAAGTTGTGTAGTGAAACATAAAGGTGTGTGTACAAATAACTGTTACTCGATTCAACAGCCTTTGCAATTTATTTAACAACAGCCAACTTGCAGTAAATTCTACGAGCTGCATCTCCAAGTTTAGAAGATAATCTGGGAAATGGTAGTAAAATAATTTCTGTTTCTCCTGAACTTGCTGGTATAGGAAAAAGAAACAACATTCATGGCAAGTGAAATATAATTTAAGTAGCATTTGTAACAGGAATGATCAGAATTAGAAATGTGATGGGATAGAATTAACTCCCCGTCCCCAACCCAGAGAAAGTTCGGGCCTCCCCCCACCCCCCCCCCACCCTCCCGGACCAGAGAATGATTGGGCATGCCTCATCTCCCCCCCTACCAGACGACAATCAGGCCCCCCTCTTCCCCCCCCCTCCACCAGATGACAATTGGGTCTCCATGTGCCCTCCTCCCACCCCACCAAGGATTGATCTGTTCTCCCTCCACCTCATCCACCAGAGATACATCTGACCAATCTCCTCCTCCCCCCCCCCCCACCAAAAATAATCAGGCCTTCTTCTCCTACACCCCCACCCCCCGCCACACCAGAGAATGACCTGATTCACCTCCCACCTCGTACCACCCCTCCCCCCTGATCTGAGTCAGAGAGGTGCTGGAAGCTCTGAACTTACCTCGTCAGCAGTTTTTTGCCGAGCATGTCTGTTTGCAAATGGAGTTAAATTGCCGTTGCGTCTGTTTTGGGTGTGATTCAGATCACAGTCATTCCCAGGCCCCAGTAAAGTGGGCATCTGCGCAGACATGGATCGGGTTAATGACCTCACCTCTGACTTTACCAAGTTTTTGCGCCTGAAAACGGGCGCGACGCAATGGTAAAATCGGGCCTTTAGTGAATTGCTCCTTCTGAGAACCAGCACTGAAACAATGGGTTGAATGGCTTTCTTCTGTGCTGTAACCACTTACTTTCACATAAAATTGCTCACGCGAGAGAAAACTTTGATACCAACTGCAGTAGCAAATAGTCAAAAATTGAGAAAGAAATTAAAACCTAAATTATACGTACAACATTGAATTTTCATAAATTAATTGCTTTACCTGCCATCAGCTAGTTAAAGTTCCAGGTTGGTTTCAGCGCTATTTAAATTTAATATCAGCCACAGCTTCAGAAAAACACCTGCCCCCTCTGGATAATAAATCGTATCTGTTTTCAGGTCATGGAGTTTGCTGTTGAAACAGACACCAACATCATAGTAATAAGGTTGACTTAAACATCAGTAATGGCTGGACTCAAGTGAATACTTAAAACTATTTAACAGGGAAATAAATACAATTAAGGCCCAATGTACCCTTTCAGCTAAGATCATTGACCAATGAGTGACTGCAGCTCTAATACAAAAACGTAGCTAAATCGTGAGGCACTACACTCACAGCCTAACATCACCCAAAGCAGTAATCTGATCTACCGTACCTGAAGAGTTAACTGCAGTAGTCAGATCATAATATTTCAAAGAGAAAACAATCTATTTGTTTATTCTGATTTTATGACATCTAATAGTTCAGGAGATTTTGGCTAAAGATGATGATTACTCATTGATTCAGCTGCAAATTTTAAACATTTTGAATATTTAAACATGGTAAATTTCAACATTTGACCTGTATTATGTTTATTGTGCTCCTGCTAAGGCAAATATTAATCATTTGCCAAATGGATATCAGTTTAGCAATCTAATTTAATCTAAAATAATTAAATTTGATAAAGCATTCATCATTCAAGGTGGCACAGTGGTTAGCACTGCTGCCTCATAGTGCCAGGGACCCGGGTTCGATTCCAGCTTCGGGTGATTCTGTGTGGAGTTTGCATTTTCTCATCTTGTCTGCGTGGGTTTCTTCTAGGTGCTCCATTTTCCTCCCACAGTCCAAAGATGTTGATTGGCCATGATAAATTGACGAGTAAATGTGTGGGGTTATGGGAATAAGGCCTGGGTGGGATTGTGATAGATATAGACTTGATGGGTCGAATGTACTCTAGGGATCCAGTATTCCATTTCAATTTTCAATTTTCAGTAGAGATGCTTGTGTAATTATGACCCGTTAAAAGGAAGATAAAAGTCAAAGATTTCCAGCTGTTCATGCTGATGAGATCTTCCAGTCTCACTGATGGCACAGACCTCAACCCAGCCCCCATGGGTTTATAGTGGTGAGGGGTGCATTTAACAGGAAACCCCATTGATGATCATGGGACCAAGAATCTCTCTACCAGTCAATTGTGGACCAGCTCTGTTTTACAGCGGGTTTCATAGAAAATCTAGTCCAAAGAATTTATATTTCTTGAAGTAACTTTGTTCACCTTAGGACATACAGTGCTTCACAATGAGTGTGATTGCTGTTAACGAGGAAAAACATGGCAGACAATTTATGTACTTGGCTAAAATTTCTGGCCATTTTTGCTAGCAGGATCTTCTGGCCCTGTCAAGGGTTTTTCCATTGCCCTTCTTATAATGGCACGAGGGATGTTTAAGGTGGAACCTCACTGGAAAGACTGCACCTATAAAAGTGCAACATTCCCAACAGCACAGCACAGGACAATCAGAGATTTATTGGATGGAATACAAGCCTTTACTATCTGACAAGGACAATCCTGCATATGCCAATGTTGCTAACAGCTACAATCATAATTCTGCAAGTCTGGATATAGACCTACTGGAAAGCAACACTTTGCCTCCACATGTAGAGGTTAAAACTTCCTTAGAAGTAGGCAGCCTTTTAATATTGTCCTGAACACCTCTGAAGGATTATCAACAAGTTTAAAATCCTTGAATGGTTTGTGGTCTTTGTGCAGCATTGCAATGACATCAGTAAAAGGCATGGCAGTGGCTAAAACATCAAGAGAGATGACAGAATTCCCATGATAAGCAAATCACTGGCTATAGTTCTAGAATATATGCTTCTGCGGGTCAATCTTGTGAAATGTTGTTTCACTTAAATAAGCATCAGAAGCGTGAAAGATTGGAACCAAGGTAAGAACATAGCAGCCAAAAACTGCTCAAATGAAGTAAAAGAAGCTGAAATTATGCATATGGGGAGGCAATGATCCAATGGTATTATTGCTAGACTATTAATCCAGAAACTCAACTAATGTTATGGGGAACTGGGTTTGAATCTGACATGGTAGATGGTAGAATTTGAATTCAATATCTGGAATTAAGAATCTACTGACGACCATGAATCCATTGTTGATTGTCGGAAAAATCCATCTTGTTCACTAATGTACTTTAGGGAAGAAACCTGCCATCCTGGTTCCTGGTCTGGCCTACACATGATTCCAGAGCCACAGCAATATGTTTGATTCTCAACAGCCCTCTGAACAAAGGTGGCTAGGGATGAGCCAGCCAGAAACGTGCATGTCACACAAGCGTATAAAAAAATTCTCAGTTTCAGAAAGTGGAAATAAGCATAATGAAGATTTGCATCTTTATCACTTCTGTCATTTAATCAATCCTATCCTCCACTCTAGCAAAGAACTTCTATTGGTTTTTCTTTCTCCCCAGATTTTCTCTACCCCTGTACTTAGAGATGTTTATATCCTGAGCTTTCTCTAATTTTGATGAAAGGTTTTTTAAATGAAATGTTGAATCGGATTGCAACTGTTTGAGTGGGTGGGTTTTGAATGGGTTGGAATGGAACTATTAATTCTGCTTCTCCCTCAACAAATGCTGTTAGACATGCTGAGTATTTCCAATATGCTATTTTCTTTTACAGCATAGTAGTACAATCTCATATCCATTACATGTTCAGGTATTATGTTTGAATGTGACAAGGCTCGATGTGTTGTTATCTCAACAAAAACAACAATCAGCATCAAATATGGTTTGAGATGTTTTGGATAAAAGTGGCAAGGCACTAACTAAACGTAAATCTTCATTGCTTCGTTTCAATATCGCTGTCAAGTTAAAATAAGGAAGTATATCTCACCGGCACCACCCCCTTCTCTTTTTCTAGAAGAATGTTTTTTTTATCCATGTTGTAATTTCTACAGCTGCAAAAAGATTTCTAATATAGGTCATTATTTGGCTGGAGCCATCCTCATCAGCATGTGGTTGCATAAAGTTGGTCCCAGATTATATTGCTTTCCTGTCTTGTGTGCCCATTTCAGAAGTATTCAAGCTTAAAAATGAGTACATATTTGGATCATGTCTTCTGTGGCTCCAGTCTCTTGGTCCTTCTACAATCCAAAGAAAACTCTCTTACTTGTTCCCACGGTTCACTGTAATCTAAAGCACCAATCAGTTTCAGTCAAGAGGCCACAGCTTCTCTTGATGATGGGACAACCATTCAAAATTGTGGAGACTAAAGTCATGTAATGGTAAATTGTCTTTTCCAAGCTTAAAGTACTTCAAATTATGTCTTCCTTTTCTCTGCTTGTGTATTGTTAATTTATTGGATCACAGATATAATTATTCAACATAATTGTGCCTAAAGGGGCACTGATTATTTATTAATCTGGACTTCTCAATCAGCTTGCCAACTTGTAAAAGTAAAGTCACCATAGTCCCAGATGACCATAGGCTTTGACTGGTGGTGGTTTAACCTGAGGATCAACACACCTTAGACAAAGGGCAAGATTGAGAAAGCAGGCCGTTTTGAATAACGTCAGTCATTAAGGGAATTGAACACAAGCTATTTGTGTCCCCAACTAGCTGTCCAGCAAACTGAGCTAAACCAACTTCCAACCTGCCAACTCCAAAGACAATGGATCACTGAACTTCCCACGCTGCATGTGACATGCTCCTTCATCATCTGTTCTCTAAGTATTTGCTAATATCTTGACCTGGAAAACCTAGTTAGGACCTGAAACGGTTATTAATTTCTAGTTTTTTTTAATATTTATTAATGGAACATAGGTGTCATTGTCTAGGCCAGAACTTGTTGCCTGACTGACTGCACTTGAGCTGAATGCTTGCTCAGCCATTTCTGAGGACATTTAAGAGTCAAGCACATTTTTGTGGGTCTGTGAGTCACATGCAGGCCAGACCAGGCAAGGATGGTCTTTTTTTGTTATTAGCTCATGGGATGTGGGCATCGCAGGCTGGATCAGCATTTCTTGCCCATTCCTAACTGCTCTTCATAGGAGAGTCAAGGGTTAACTACATTGTTGTGAGTCTGGAGTCACATATAGATCAGACCAGGTAAGGATGGCAGATTTTATTCCTTAAAAAGGCATTTGTGAACCAGATGGATTTTTAATGACATCGACAATGGTTTCATGGTCACCATTATATTCATAATTCCAGATTTTCATTGAATTCAAATTTCACTATCTGGAGTGGTGGGATTTGAACCTGGGCCTGGGTCTCTAGATTACTAGCCCAGTGACAATACCATTATACCATCACCATCCCTAGAAGAACATTACTGAAACAAATGAGTTTTTTTTTAACAACAATCAACAATAGTTTCATGGTCATCATTAGAGTCATTAGTCAACCTGCCCTGGTCCTATAGAAAATTTGTCATAGACCACTATTTTAGAATTAATATTTTGGTATGGAAAGACAAAAAACATTTTAACTGCACCTCGTTCAGAAGTGTAAGCAATTTGAAAAAAAAACAATTTAATTTGTATCCATTATGGCGAGAGACCAATTCAAATTGTAACCGCAAGCTAAACATGCCATAGAAAAGGGTGAAGAATACAAGACACTGCACTTTGGGAAGGCAGATTTTAAGGAAATAGCGAATGAACTAAAGAGATTGAATATCAGTAATTTTATTCCAAAGGTGAAAATAGAGAATTGAATGAATAAATTACAATAATAAGAAGTATTGATGTACAACAGCAATGGAGCATGCATTCAGTTTATTTCAGGAAGAATATTTCATCTTTTGAGAGTTTACAGCACAGATACACCAGAGCGATGCAGAGCCGAGAGAGCTAAATTATGAAGGCAGATTGCATAAACCTGTTGAAAAGCGAAATACCATGGATACTGGAAATCCTCATCTTGGCTTTTGTTTTTCTTTCTCTTTACACCAACAGAGCGTGAGATCTTCACCACCAAAGAACAAAGAACAAAGAAAATTACAACACAACAACAGGCCCTTCGGCCCTCCAAGCCTGTACTGACCATGCTGCCTGAACTAAAACCCCCAACCTTTCCGGGGACGATATTCCTCCATTCCCATTCTTTTCATATATCTGTCAAGATGTCCCTTAAAAGTCACTTTCATATCTGAATCATAGAACCCTACAGTGCAGAAAGAGGCCCTTCGGCCCATCAAGTCTGCACTGAGCACAATCCTACCCAGGCCCTACCCTCATATCCCTACGTATTATACCCACTAATCCCTCTATTTACACATCCCTGGACACTGAGGGACAATTGCTTAGCATGGCTAATCAACCTAACCCACACACCTTTGGACTGTGGGAGGAAACCGGAGTACCCGGAGGAAACCCACACAGACATGAGGAGAATGTGCAAACTCCACACAGAGTGATCGAGCTGGGAATCGAACTCAGGATCCTGGAGCTGTGAAGCATTGTGCTGCCGTGCTGCCACAATTTTCCCCGGTAGCGAGTTCCAGGCACCTATCACCCTTTGTGTAAAAAACTTGCCTTGTAAAAAACTTTGCCCCTTGCACCACAAGCTTGTACCATCTTAGTAATTGATTCTTCAACATTAGGGAAAAGCTTCTGATTATCCACTCTGTCCACCATCAACGTAATTTGCAGTAACGCAAGATTGAAGACAACAATTGACATTCGAGCAAGGAGTAATGTATAGTCCAGTCAAATGCAATGGGAATTAAACCCTTATACTTTACCAGATCCCCAGTACCCATTATATTGCTTTTTTACAAGTCCTTGTCATTGTTTGGGAGCCCAGTATTTCTGCGGAACCTAACTTACACATACTAATTTATGATTTAACTGATTTTTTATACAGCTTTACAACCTCTTTCCTTATTCTTTTGATGCCCATTTTAATAAAATCAGTAATGACTCTGATCTTTTTTATGACTCCTTTTATCTGGGATTACACTTTCAGGAAATTATTTCTTACTTTTTCAAAGAACTTATTATTTGGCTAAAAGAAAAAGGCAGCACGAGGAAATTTCCAAGGCGATATCAATAAGGTAACTCCATACAGCAAAGATTTTGTGCGCACTTCTGGTCAGATACTGATTTAATTCTACAAAACACTGAGGCTCAGACTGATCTGTTGTCATTTTACAAATATTACAAACTAAAGGACAGATTGAAAGACCATCTAAGACAATTTTCAACCCAGATTGGTGGAACAGATATTAATTTCCTTGCATTGACAGGCACTGATCATATTTCAAATTACAAGGATGGCATCGTTTGAATAAATGGGATGGGCAGTCTTCATCAATAAGTGCATTTCAATTTCACACAGCACTGTCATCTGGCTGGAGTTTAGGAGTGAAAGGTCTGTCTAGAGATACCAGCAGTAGCTGACAAAAATGTCCTCCTGGCTGAGAAATAGGAAGGATGTGACTGCACAAGAAAGGATGCAGAGGAAGTTCACCAAGAACTTGCCTGGGCTGAAGAATTTCAGCAATGAAGAGAGGTTAGGTAGGTTTTCCTTGGAGCAGACATGGCTGAGGGTGGGGGGTAGGGGGTGGTCCTCAGTGAAGTATACAACATTATGAGGATCATAGATTGGGTGAATAGTAAGACAAATTTCCCCTCAGTAAAAGTGTCAATGACCAAGAGGGCATAGTTTTAAGGTAAGGAGCAGGAGATTTAGAGGGGACTTGAGGAAAAGATTTTACCCAGAGTGTGGTGGGAACCTGGAACACACTGTCTAAAAGGGCGATAGTGGTAGGAACACTCAAAACTTAAAAGAAGCATTTAGATGTGCACTTGAAAGGCCATTGATACAAACCAAGTGCTGAGAAATGGGATTGGAATGGATAGATGCTTGATGGCTAGCAAAGATACAATGAGCCGAAGAACTTCTTACTGTGTTGTAAAAGCTGAAGCTTATCAAAAGTGGCAAAATGTGAAGATTTGACTGAAAACTGGTGTGTTTCTCTTCAGAGGTTTTCTCTCCAGACCTTATGACACTCTGTCGAACAAAACACAATGGGGTCTGTTTCACAATGTCAGGTTGAGGAGGGAGGCCTAAACATGGAGGGTAAAGCCTGGTGCACAGAGATTCAGGGCACCCTTTTAAAAAGGCACCTTAATCAGACTAGGAAGTAACTCTCCCACCACTGCTCCCCTCAGGGCATGTCCCTCTCCTCCAGGGGCTATTCTCACTTTGATGCCCCTGAGGGAATTCCACGACAGGTTCAAGTCCAGGTGAACCTGTTGTAAATCTTGCCGATGTGAGATGCGCTTCTCCCATAACTTCAATTATTTACCGTAGCTAGTTCCCCTGACATTAAGGGCCAATCCACCTAACCCGCACACCTTTTGGAGTGTGAGAGGAAACTGGAGCATCCGGAAGACCCACACAAACACGGGGAGAATGTGCAAACTCTATCCAGACAGTGACCCAAACCGGAAATCGAACCAGGATCCTGGCGCTGTGAGGCAGCAATGCTAACCACTATGCTGCTATGCCATCGCATAGTTTATCCTAAGGGAAAACTGCAAGCAAAATCCAGAAGAAAATCTTGCAAAAATTGACACATAAATGGCAAAAGCAATTTCAATTTATATCAGTGAAAGGCAGTGCATTTTATTAGGGGGAATAAGGGCACATATTCCTTAGAAAAGAGATGCCTAACTGGAATGGATGAGCAAAAGGGTCTAGAAGTACTGATTCAAAATTCATTGAAATTGTCAAAGGTGTTAAAAGTTCAAACCAAGAATATACGATCATTGCAAAAGGAATATATAGAGTAATATAATTATAGAATATAATTCAGAGCAGAGAAGTTAATCAGTTCTGGTCTCCTTATTACAAAAGGGATAACAAACACTGGAGAAGGTGATTTTACAAAGACGATGCCAGGGCTGAGAGGTTAACACTGACAGGAAAGACAGAAAGATTCTCTAGAAAAGACAAGGCTGATGCATGACCATATCGAAGTTTTAAAATTCTGAAAATGTTGACATAGAGCAAAGGAGGTGAATGCCTAGTGGAATTATCGTTACTAATCCAGAAACTCAGCTAATGTTCTGGGGACGAAAACAAAATAGTGAGGATGCCAGAATCTGAAACAAACAGAAAATGCTGGAATTTTTCAGCAGGTCTGACAGCATCTGTGAGGAAAAAAATAGAGCCAACATTTCAAGTACAGATCTGACGAAGGGTCATCTCGACTTGAAATGTTGGCTCTATTCTCTTGCCAAAATTGCTGTCAAACCTACTGAGAAATTCCAGCATTTTCTGTTTTTGTAATGTTCTGAGCTTTTAGGTTTGAATTCTGTTGTGCAAATGATGGAATTTGAATTAAATAAAAATTCCTGGAATGAAGAATCTACTGATGACAATGAAACCGTATGTTGATTATCGGAAAAACCCATTTCGTTCACTAATATCCTTCAGGGAAGGAAATCTGCTGTCTTTACCCTGGCCATTTCAGATAGCAGTTGAGAGTCATAGAATCATAAAATCCCTACAGTACAGAAGGAGGCCATTTGGCCTATTGAGTCTGCACTAACCACAATCTCACACAGGCCCTATTCCCATAACCTCACACATTACCCTGCTAATCCCCCTGACGGTAGGGTCAATTTAGCAAGGACAATCAATCTAATTTGCACATCTTTAGACTGGGGGAGGAAACTGGAGCACCCAGAAAAAACCCATGCAGATACGGGGAGAAAGTGCAAAATTCACAGTGATCCGAGGCCGGAATTGAACCTGGCACTGTGAGGCAGCAGTGCTAATCACCATGACACCAAGATTGGTTGATTCTCAACTGCCTAGCAATCCACTCAGTTCAAGGACAACTAGGGATGGGCTACAAATACTATCCAGTCAGTGAACCCAAGTCACACGAACAAATAAAAAATGAAGTTAATAAATGGGATAGCCCAGAACTAGGAGCCATAAATGTATCTCAGAAATTCTTTAAGAAGTTCAAATTCAAGAAAATCATCCTTAGTCAGAGAGGTAGGTTAGAATGTGAAACATCCATGCCAGCTGACCTTTACTCTGCTGTGTTGCCCTTAAAGAGGCAATCACCACACTATACAAGATATATTGATGGGATGAGATAAAGTAAGGTAAGGGGAGATATGTGGATTTTCTTATAATCTAAAGGGTTTTAAACCCAAAGATACATCCTCAATTTTAAGTTAAACCGCCTAATTATGAGAATAAGAATGGATGGGTGCAAAACAGTGTCTGAACTGAACCCATCTCCTTCCTTCTGAGGGTGTTTGGTAAAAATTGGGGCTTTAGTATTATTATAGTTTTTGTTTCTTACTGATACCAAGCACTGGACTTGAGATTTCATGATTTCAGACAAAAGACAAGAGTGAAAAAGACATGAAACCTGTTTTTTTTTTAAGAAGTGTTTTTGTGAACAGAGTGCTGACAATGAACCATGAACTTCAATTTATCCCTGAAGCAATAGCAGCTGACTTTTGTTGTTCATAAATTATGAGTTTGAGTTGTGGAATGAGACTGAAATGTTAATGATCTCCAGTCTGGAATCTCAGCTTTTGACTGGAGTCTACGAACTAAAGAGCTTTGTGGATTCACGTTGGAGAATGTGTTTGCTGAAGATATCCGTGACAGATATCTGGTGAACTATTTTCACTCTAACAAAATAGCTGTATGCTTCTCGCTGTAGAGAATGCTTCCACTTAAGGATTCAATTTGACTGAGAGATGCAAATCAGCAGACTAATCCTAACATTTTTATCAACAGGCTCCACTTCCCCGCCCAAAAAAGCATTCACTTTCTCATACACGGTGTTTATCTTCTCTCTGCAATATAGCAGAGTGAAACAGGTCCTAAACTCGCTTTTATTACAGAGGGTCAGGTTACCAGTCTGGTTACTGAGCATCCATTGGCAAGAACTAGTAAAAGGACGTGAATGTAAGATAATTGGCAGAAGAACCCAAGGACAAATGAAGACTATTTTAATGCAGATGTTTATTATGGTCTGCTGGAAAGGATGTTGAAAGCAAATTCAGTAGTGACTTTCAAAAGGAAATTAGATACATCGGCCAACAAGAAAGATTCACAAGACAATGGTGAAAGAGCAGTGAGGTGGAACTAATTGAAAAGCTGTAACAAAGAGCCAGCACAGAAGTAATTGGCTGAATGGCTTCTCCCGTATGATCCAATGATTTTTTTTAAACTATTTTTGGGACAAAGGTATCACTGACAAGGCCAATATTTATTGTCCATTTCAAAAGTCCTTTCAGAGGTTAATGGTGAACTTCCTTCTTGAGCCGCTACTGTCCAGCTGATGAAGGTTATCTGACAATGCTGTTAACTAATGAGTTTCAGAATTTGATACAGTGGGATTTTACAGCCTCTCTCATCCTGAAACCAAAAAAAAACTCATGAATAGCATTCATCTTTCAATTACACATTTTACAGCCTTTTGGATTGAACATTGACTTTAACAACTTCAGAGTACGAACTCTCTCCTCCATCCCTTTTCCAATGATTTTATTATATTTCTTTTTATCTTATTAATTCATTTTAATACTTCATATTATTTTATTTAGAATTCAATTTCTTCCATTGTTTTATTTGTTCAGTTCTAAATCTTGCCTTTCATTTTATTCTCCTCCCCATTCCCCCCAACCACCTCACTAGTGTTATCTGCCATCAATTTCTGGTTGCCCTTCAACCTTTGTTCTGCAATTTATGTATTCCAATCTCTTAATGGATGCTATTAGCACCATTCTCAGTCTTTATAACCATCATTTATATTCCTTTGTTATTTTGTCTATGACATCTTGGTCAATTACATAACCACTAGCCCCAATCTACTTGATGCAGTCACATATTGCCTCTACCATTCAATTAAAGACCGTGGCCATGTTCCTGAGGCTACAAGTTTCGTCAAAGCACTTGTAGATTTAGAAGGTCAGCATCCCACAGATAAGGCCTGAGGGTGCTTCAAATGGCTACTGTTTTGGAAAACATTTGAGAACGAAGAAGGATGAAGCTGGTAAGCCCATCAAGACAGAAGGGAAATCCATTCAGTAGATATGTTTCAGGGACCAGTGCAGAATTTCCTGCTCTCAGCCCCATCAATGGGACAATGGAATCTTCAGGTCATGGCCAACTGGCTACCCACAACTGAGATGCAGTTTCTGGTCTCAGCAGAAGTCTCCACTGACAGTGGGAAGATTCCAGCAATGTTCTTCTGCATCTTCCTCATTGGGTCTTTTATATCAGGATGGGAGGAGTGTGTAGTTTATCTGGCCCCACTACTTTGCAGGTTGTGTTATTAGTTTAATTGACTCATCAAAGTAATCAATTATTTACATTTGCTATTGCGAGACTCAGAATCGAGGAGGTTTTAATCGGGCATCTTTCAATAAACACAGAATGATTACTTTATTATAAAGCAACATTTCTTTTTTAAAGCAAGTTGCAAGAAATGGTGTGTACATAATGGTACCCTGGAAGTATAACTAGCTATCCATTTTTAAACATATTCCAGGACACGCATACACACATGCAAACAAAGAGCAAACAGATCAGGCTTCTGCAGGATAAGTTGTGGAGGATAATTTTTATAACACAATGGATGAAGTTTGTAGGATTTGAATTCTGTTGATCTGCTGCACACTCATGTGACCATGGACTTGATAGATGTCTGGAGATTTCCATCAATGGGGCTTTGGCATAGAGGAGAATATAGAACTGGATCTAATTCTTCTCACCACAACTGTTCAAGTTTTCAAAGTAAGAAGTCTCACAACACCAGGTTAGACTCCAATCAGTTTATTTGATAATAAGCCCACAAGCTTTCAGAAACAGTGTTCCTTCGTCAGATGTGTGGAAGGTTCTGATCAGAGAAGGGCATGTAAAGCCACACACAGTTTATAGAATACTGATTAGAATGTGAGTCTTTACAATTAACCTGCTACTCAAGTCTTAAAGATGCAGACAATGTGAGTGGAGATAGTATTAGCATAGGTTAAAGGGATGTGTATTATCTCCAGACAGGACAGTAAATGAGATTTTACAAGCCCGAGCAAGTCATGTAAAATCATGTCTGGGCTTATAAAATCTCACTTATTGTCCTGTGTAGAGACAATACACATCTCTTTAACCAATGCTAATGCTATCTCCACTCACATTGTCTGCACTTTAAGAATTGAATAGCAGGTTAATTGTAAAGACTTGCATTCTAATCAGTATTCTGTAAACTGTGTGTGACTTTATATGCCCTTTTCCGATCAGAATCTTCCACACACCTGACGAAGGGACACTGTTTCCGAAAGCTTATGGGCTTACTATCAAATAATCTCGTTGGATTCTAACTTGGTGTTGTGAGGCTTCTTATTGTGTTTACCCCAGTCCAACGCCGGCATCTCTACATCTGATTTTCAAATGCAGACAAGTTATACTCTGATGCAGATTCTCTGGTGGTAGGATGATAACTGCACGTGGAAAAAGGTGAAGTTTATTTATTAGTCACAAATAAGGCTTATATTAACACTGCAATGAAGTAACTGTGAAATTCCCCTGGTCATCACATTTTGGCATCTGTTTGGGGCAACATACAGTGTTCCTCCCAGCACACCTTTCAGACTGTGGGAGGAAACCGGAGCACCCCAGAGGAAACCCACACAGACGTGGGGAGAATTTGCAAACTCCACACAGACTCAGGTCCCTGGCACTGTGAGGCTGTGCCACCAATAGTTAGGTACAACAAGGAGAGAGTGAATTAGGCCAGCCTTCCTTCTCAGCTTATTCCCTGAAACATACTGGTTTGAAAAACCACAGTTCCAAAACTTGAAGCTTATCTCTATCATGTGATTTCCAGTAAATCACTAGGATTTGTCAGTTTTATTCCTCCATCAGTAAGTGATTATAGTGCAAACATGCACATAACTTATTCCCCCTCAAGTACTGTGTTGATCAGGAAATATCTTGGAAAAAGACAGCACCAAGGCCAAGGTGAACTTATGACCCCCTTCAAAAAATAATAAGTGTCTGAATAATATATCCTTCCAATAGAAAAATATGCTATAGGTGGCACAGTGTTTAGCACTGCTTCCTCACAGAGCGAGGGTCCTGGGTTCGATTCCAGGCTTGTGTTATTGTCTGTGCAGAGTCTGCAAGTTCTTCCCGTGTCTGTGTGGGTTTCCTCTGCGTGCTCCGGTTTCCTCCCACAGTCCAAAAGACATGCTGGTTAGGTGCATTGGCCATGCTAAGTTCTCCCTCAATGTACCTGAACAGGCACTGGAATGTGACGATTGAGGGATTTTCACTGTAACTTCATTGCAGTGTTAATACAAGCCTACTTTTGACACTAATGAGTAAATTTAAACTTCTTGATCACCTGCTGCACCTACAAACTGAGTTTTTGCGATTCGTGCACAAGGACCCCCAGGTCCCTCTGCACTGTAGCATGCTGCAGCTTTTCACCCTTTAAATAATAATCCCTTCTACTATTATTTCTACCAAAGTGGATAATCTCATTTGCTAACATTATATTCTATCTGCCATGTCCTCGCCCACTCACTCAGTCTATCCAGATTTCTCTGCAGACTTTCTGCGCCTTCCATGTAATTTGCTTTTTCACTCATCTTCGTGTCATCAGCAAGTTTTGTTACCCTACACTCAGCACCCCCCTCCAGATCGTCTATATAAATGGTAAACAGTTGAAGCCCCAGTACCATCCCTGTGGCACTCCACTAGTCACCAACTGCCAACTAGAAAAGCACCCATTGATTCCAACTCTCTGCTTCCTGTTAGATAATCCTAACCTACTGCAGCAACCTTTTGTGAGGCACCTTATTGAACGCCTTCTGGCAATCTAAAAACGCCACATCCACCGTTTCCCCTCTGCCTACCACACTAGTCACATCTTCATAGAAACCCAATAAATTCGTTAAAGGCGACTTCCCCTTCACGAATCCATGCTGCGTCTGCTTGATCAAACCATTCTTTTCTAGGTATCTTGCTATTACTTCTTTGATGATGGATTCTAGCATTTTTCCAACTACTGAGATTAAGCTAAACTAGTACCGAATTCTCTGTTCCCACTGGCGGCAGCGGTGGGGCCAATGACGTTGGAGAATTCCAGCCGTGATTTTTCCAACATCTGCACTCTTAAGAAATAAAGATGCAAGTTTATTTCTTCGTGTCACAGCTAGGCTTACATTAACACTGCAATGAAGTTATTGTGAGAATAGATGAGGGGGGATCTTACTGAAACTTACAGGATACTGCGAGGCCTGGATAATGTGGACATGGAGAGGATGTTTCCTCCAGTAGGAAAAAATAGATCAAGAGGGCACAACCTCAGGTTAAAGGGATGATCCTTTAAAACAGAGATGAGGAGGAATTTCTTCAGCCAGAATGTGGTGAATCTGTAGAACTTTATGCTGCAAAAGGCTGTGGAGGCCAAGTCATTGAGTATCTTTAAGACAGGGATGGATATGTTCTTGATTAATAAGGGGATCAGCAGTTATAGGGAAAAGGCAGGAGAATGAGGATGAGAAAAATATCAACCATGATTGAATGGCAGAGCAGACGTGATGGGCCAAGTAGCCTGATGTTGCTCCTATGTCTTATAGTCAGATGGTTTCATTGTCAGCACACTCCAGCACTTATTCGAGTGCACTATACAGTAGCACAGTGCTTACCAATGCTACCTCACAGTACCAGGGACCCAGGTTTCTCCCGGCTTGGGTCACTGTATGTGCAGAGTCTGCACATTCTCCCCATGTCTGCATGGGTTTCTCTGGGTGTTCTGGTTTCCTCCACAGTCCAAAAGATGTGCTTGTTGGTTATTGGCCATGCTAAATTTTCCTTCAGTAATTGCACTTTGGAAGGACAAACCAAAATAGAACATACAGGCTAAATGGTAGGACTCTGAAAAATGCAGTTGAACAGAGGGATCTGGGAATACAGGTACAGAATTCCCTAAAAGTGGCATCACAGGTGGATAGGGTTGTAAAGAGTGCTTTTGGTACATTGGCCTTTATAAATTGGAATATCGAGTATGAAAGTTGGAGCGTTATGGTAAGGTTATATGAGGTATTGGTGAGTCCAAATTTAGAGTACCGTGTACAGTTTTGGTCACCTAGTTACAGGAAGGATGTAAATAAGGTTGAAAGAGTGCAGAGAAGGTTCACAAGGATGTTGTTGGGACTTCAGAAGAGAAAGATTGAATAGGCTAGGACTTAATTCCCTGGAGCATAGAAGAATGAGGGGAGATATGATAGAGGTATATAAGATTTTGATGGGTATAGAGTGAATGCAAGCAGGCTTTTTCCACTGAGGCTAGAGGAGAAGAAAACCAGAGGGCATGGGTTAAGGGTGAAAGGAGAAAAGTTTAGAGGGAATATTAGGGGGTGCTTCTTCATGCAGAGAGTGATGGGATTGTGGAATGAGCTGCTGGATAATGTGGTAAATGTGGTGTCACTTTTAACATTTAAGATAAACTTGGACAAGTTAATGGATGAGAGGGGTGTGGAGGGATATGTTCCAAGTGCAGGTCAGCGGAACTAGGCAAAAAAATGGTTTGGCACAGACAAGAGGGGCCAAAAGGCCTGTTTCAGAGCTGTAATTTTCTATGGTTCTAATGAAATTCCAATTCCAAATGCGTTTCTTTCCAAAGTGTGCAAGAGAAATATACACAATGTATAAAGATGAAATTCTTGTTAATGCATCAATTATTATATTATTCTTTCCAGCAATCTTTAAGTTGTAAGGCTATATTAACAAGTTCCATTGGAACAGCCTGTCATTGTGAGTTTTAAATTTTTCCACAAGGGACTATGAGATTATTGTCAGTATGTACTTATGTTTCTCTGCAGTCATGGTGGATATATACCACCAAATGTTTAAAAGCCAGTAACAATGTCGGGTTTCCCTTTTCTACTGTAGAATATCACTTTTGATGTTGATTTAATTTGTTAGGAAAATACCCCATTGGCTTACCCTTCTTGATCTAAGACCAGACCCAGCTTCAGTCACTAGCATGAATTGCCCTCTTGAAGGGTTTATCGAAAGTAGGGGTAAATTGGATCACCTTTAGCGTTTCAAAAGTTGTTTAGCATTCTCTTGACCATAGTACTTTTGCCTCGTTTTACAATAAATTCATTAGTGGAGGAGCTAATGTGCTGAAGTTTAGTGCCAGCTTATGATAGAAGTCGCACATCCCTAAAACTTCCTCCATTTCCCATTTAGTTTTAAGGACAAGAAATGCCACCAAGGCCTGTACTTTCATTGTTCTTAGCAACATGATATGCCTTACATAAGTTACTCGTGCCTTTGCAAACTCAGACTTGGCAAAGGTTCATTCCTGGATCTGCCAACTGCAATTGTTTAAACGGAACATAGATCGTAGACCATTACAGCGCCGTACAGGCCCTTTGGCCCTCAATATTTCACCGATCTGTGAAACCAATCTAAAGCCCACCTAACTTACACTATTCCAATATCATCCATATGTTTATCCAATAATGCCCTTAATATTGGAGAGTTTACTACTGTTGCAGGCAGGGTATTCCACGCCCTTACTACTCTCTGAGTAAAGAACCTACCTCTGACATCTGTCCTATATTTATCACCCTCAATTTGAAGCTATGTCCTCTCATGCTAGCCATCTCCATCTGAGGAAAAAGGCTCATACTGCCCATCTTATCTAATCCTCTGATCGTCTTGTATACTTCTATTAAGTCACCTCTTAACCTTCTTCTCTCTAACGAAAACAGCCTCTTATCCCCAGTCTTTCCTCATAAGATCTCCCACCGTACCAAGCAACATCCTGGTAAATCTCCTTTGTATCTTTTCCAATGTTTCCACATCCTTCCTATAATGCGGTGACCAGAACTGTACGCAATGCTCCAAGTGCAACCGCACTAGAGTTTTGTACAGCTGCAACATGACCTCATGGCCCTAAAACTCAATCCCTCTGCCAATAAAAGCTACCACACTATATGTCTATCAACCTGAGCACCAACTTTCAGTGATCTATGCACGTGGGCACCGAGGTCTCTCTGCTCATCCACTTACCAGCAGCCCAGTACTCTGTATTCCTTTTTACTCCTTCCAAAATAAATTGTTTCACACTTCTCTACATTAAACTCCATTTGCCACCTCTCAGCCAGTTCTGTAGCTTATCCATGTCTCTCTGTAGCCTGCAACATCCTTCCACACTGTCCACAACTCCACCGATTTTAGTAAGCTAACCCATCCTTGTTGTCTCTACTTTCCTTCTTGAACAATGAGATACCATTTTCTATCCTCCAGTCTTCTGGCGCTATTCCTGTAGACAATGATGACCTAAAGATCAAAGGCAAAGGTTCTGCAATCTCCCTGGCCTCTCAGAGAATATTAGGATAAATCCCATCCAGCTCAAGGGATTTATCTATTTTCACACTTTCCAGAATTGCTAACACTCGTCCTTATGAATCTCAATCCCATCTAATGTAATAGCCTGTATCTCAGTATCCACCTCAACAATATTGTCTTTTTCCTGTGTGAATACTGACGAAAAATATTCATTTAGCTCCTCTCCTATCTCTTCGGACTCCACGCACAAATTCCCATTGCTGTCCTTGACTGGTCCTAATCTTACCCTAGTCATTCTTTTACTCCTGACATACCAATAGAAAGCTTTAGGTTTTTCCTTGATCTTACTCAAGATTTCTCATGTCCTCTCCCGACTTTAGGTCCTTCTGGCTAACTTGTAACTCTCAAGTGTCCTAACTGAGCCTTCACGTCTCATCTTGACATAAGTCTCCTTTTTCCTCTTCACAAGAGATTCAACTTCTTTAGTAAACCACGGTTCCCTCGCTCGAACACTTCCTCCCTGCCTATGTACTTATCAATGATACGGAGTAGATGCTCCTTGAACAAGCTCCATATTTCAATTGTGCCCATCCCATGCAGTTTTCTTCCCCATCCTACGCATCCTAAATCTTGCCTAATCGCATCATAATTTCCTTTTCCCCAGCTAAAACTCTTGCCCTGCAGTATGTACCTAACCCTTTCCATTGCTAATGTAAATGTAACCGACTTGTGGTCCCTATCACCAAAGTGCTCACTACCTCCAAATCTAACACCTGGCCTGGTTCATTACCCAGTACCAAATCCAATGTTGCCTCTTGTTGGCCTATCTACATACTGTGTCAGGAAACCCTCCTGCACATATTGGACAAAAACAGACCCATCTAAAGTACTCGAACTGTAGCTTTTCCAGTCAATATTTGTAAAGTTAAAGTCCCCCATAACAACCAGCCTGAAACTTTTGCTCCTATCCAGAATTGTCTTTGCAATCCTTTTCTCTACATCTCTGGAACTTTTCGGAGGCCTATCGAAAACTCCCAACAGGGTGACCACTTTTTTCCTGTTTCTAACCTCAGTCCATATTACCTCAGTGGAAGACTCCTCATCAAATGTCCTTTCTGCCACGGTAATACTGTCCCTGATTAACAATGCCACACCTCCCTCTCTTTTACCACCTTCCCTGATTTTACTGAAATGTCTAAACCCCTGACCCTGCAACAACCATTCCTGTCCCTGCTCTATCTATGTCTCTGAAATGGCCACAACATCAAAGTCCCAGGTACTAACCAATGCTGCAAGTTCACCCACCTTATTCTGGATGCTCCTAACGTTGAAGTAGACACACTTCAAATCACCTTCCTGCCTGCCGGTATACTCCTATGACCTTGAAATCTTATTCATGAACTCACTACTCTCAACCTCCTGTACACTGGAGCTATAATTCAGGTTCCCATTTCCCCTGTTGAATTAATTTAAACCCTCCCAAAGACCATTAGCAAATTTCCCCGCCGGGATATTCAGGTGTAGACCATCCTATTTGTAGAGATCCCACCTACCCCAGAATGAACCCCAATTATCCAAGTATCTGAATCCCTCTCTCCTGCACCATCTCTCAGAAGCTATTTCCCCAGA
Organism: Sphyrna mokarran; assembly: GCA_024679065.1. Classification (NCBI taxonomy): domain Eukaryota; kingdom Metazoa; phylum Chordata; class Chondrichthyes; order Carcharhiniformes; family Carcharhinidae; genus Sphyrna; species Sphyrna mokarran. The sequence continues at coordinate 32,959,486 of JAGIQG010000007.1, read as the reverse complement.
CTGAAATGGTCGCTATGAGAGGACACAGATTTAAGGTGCAGGGAAGCAAGTACAGAGGAGATGTTAGGGGTAAGTTTTTCACTCAGAGGGTGGTGAGTGAATGGAATCAGCTGCCGTCGGTGGTGGTAGAGGCGAACTCGCTGGGGTCTTTTAAAAGACTTCTGGATGAGTATATGGGATCTAATGGGATTGGGGGTTATAGATCAGTCTATGGCTTGGTAGGTATAAATGTGATCGGCGCAACTTGTGGGCCGAAGGGTCTGTTTGTGCTGTAGCGTTCTATGTTCTATGTTCTATCTCTGTAGCCACATGTTCAACTGCTCTCTCTCCCTATTCTTCTCGCTAGCATTTGGCATGGGTAACAAACCAGAGATAACAACTCCGATTGTTCTAGCTCTAAGCTTCCACTCTAATTCCCTGAATTTCTGCCTTACATCTCCATCCCTTTTTCTATCTACGTTTTTGGTGCCTATGTGGACCATGACTTGGGGCTGGTCCTCCTCCCCCTTAAGGATCCCGAAAACACGATCCGAGATGGTGATTGCAATTATTTTACATGACCTTTCCATGTGTCTCTCTATATCAGTGCATCATCCAAGTAAACTATGCATCTAAGAATACTAGATACAACTTGGTTCATTAGTCTTTGAGACTGGAACATGTTATAGTGCGATCGGCATCACTCAGCACTGGTAGTACATTCAGCATGCAAAAGCTGATATCTCCTAAGTTCACAACATGAAACTTGTGTGTATCATAGAATCACAGAATCATTGAATCTCTACAGTGCAGAAAGAGGCTATTCGGCCCATCTAGTCTGCACCAACCACAATCCCACCCTGGCCCTATCCCCATAAACCCACACATTTAGCCTGCTAATCCCCCTCACAGTAAGCGGCAATTTACCAGAGCCAATCAACCTTATCCTTTCAAAAAATCTATTTGTATAAGGAATGTGGCTCTGCCAACCCAGTCAATACAATTTTCTGACTGAGGAATTGGATAAGGGCTTATTTTTGTTACCTATAAACTATGCAGCATCTGGTTGATCCATCACTAGGCTTCAACACTACTGGAGAACTCCCACTGCTTTCACCATGTTCAATTTGGTGATCTTGTCACATAGTTTCTTCCTTCACTTGAGCTTTTCTCTCTGGATATAAGTGATAAGGATGTTGCTTGATATTAGAAGATTCCCTTATATATAAATCATTCATGACTAGAGTTGTACATCCTGGCTTATCCCTGCATATTCTTTTAAAATTTCTTTATAACCTCATTAGATTTTCTTGTGTCTTACATGAATACATAATCTTACCTATAGGATTTGTCCTTCTGTTACGAAGAACTTTGGTTAATTTCAGAGAATCTCATGTTCATAAGTTCATTAAAAAGGACTAAAACTGGTAAATTCATTCAATGAAACTCAGACGCAAACAAAAGAAAGTAAAGTCCTATGTTCCAATCATGGGAATACTCACGACAATCATTGTTCTAAGAATTTGCCGATATCTCTTTAAGGTTCCCTGTGCCTGTAGATGATATGTTGTAGGATTTAACTATTTCCACTCTAAATGCTCATTGGGTGAGATTTCCAGCCACACTCGCCACAAATCTGGAAAATTCTGCCCGAGGTCAAAGGACCTTTGTACGGTCTCCCTACCCCCAATCCCCAGTCGCTATCATTCCAGTGGCAGGCAGAACAGCAAAATTCCATCCATTATGCTAGGAAAATTCTTAGACATAAAATTAGAATCTTGATGCGACAGGATTTCTACCGGTAATCTATATTGAGTAAAACAAAATCGAGTTATCTTCTCTACCACTGAAGTGGATTATAACTCTAGCCCTGAATATAGATTATCCTAGATTAGGGAGCACTCTCTCAACAATCACCCTGCCTGAGTTCAAGGCAGCAACTGCATACAGAAACTCGAAATGCAAGTCTGAGAAAGTGAATCATATCGTTCCCAAGGAAAGCTACTATTAACAGATATTACCTTTTCCCATATGGCCCGTTAAGTAATTTGTTGGCCGAGTTATATTGTAAGGATCTGGACGTCTCTCTTCAAAAATTGTATCTTCCTATTTTGAGAGATTACAAAAGCAGTGGGTTTTTCTTCGGCAAGCAGAAAACTACAAGAGATGTTATTTGAAAGTTTAATACGGATCTTCTTAACTTGGAATACACTAAAATGGATAAGCATGTTGCAATGTTAATGGCCACTGAAAATAATAAACGTAGCCCAGAACTTTCTGGCTTCATGCCAGCAGAATCTTCTGGTCTTGCCAATGGCAAGATCCTAGAATTTCCTCCTTAATGGTATTGTGGATCAAGCTGAACAGGAGAAGCCTTCAGGAGAACAGTGACCACAATACCATACAACCCTGCCACAGTAACCTCTGCAAAACATGCTGGATCATCAACATGGATAACATCATCACACGTGAGAATACCATTCACCAGGTACACGGTACATACTCTTGCAACTCGGCCAACGTTGTCTACCTAATACGTTGCAAGAAAGGATATCCCGAAGCATGGCACACTGGGGAGACCCTGCAGACACTACGACAGCGGATGAATGAACATCACTTGACAATCACCAGGCAAAACTATTCCCTTCCTGTGGGCGAACACTTCAGCGGTCACGTGCATTCGGCCTCCGACCTTCGGGTAAACATTCTTCAAGGGGGCCTTCACGACACATGACAGCGCACGGCCGCTGAGCAGAGACTGATAGCCAAGTTCCGCACACACGAGGACGGTCTTAACAGGGAACTTGGCTTCATGTCACACTATCTGTAACCCCCATGACTTGTCTGGGTTAGCAAAAAACCTCACTTACTGTGCTGTCTGGAGACAATACATATCTCTCTAACCTGTGCTCAGTGCTCCTTCCACTCACATTGTTAGCCACTTTAAGACTTGAATAGCAGGTTAGGTGTAAAGATACGCATTCATATCAGTAAAGTGTAAACAGTCTGTGCTGTTTTATGTGCTGTTTGAGATCAGAACACCTCATTCACCTAACAAAGACCAGAGGGTCGAAAGCTTGTGAGTTTACCAACAAATAAATCAGTTGGATTTAAATCTGGCGTTGTCAGACTTCTTACTGTGTTTACCCCAGTCCAACACCAGCATCGCTACATCGTTTCTGTCCTATGCAGGGTCTTCTGGTCTTGCTGCAGGCATGCATTCAATGGGAAACTCCATTGACAGTGGAGGGACTAGAAGATCCCACTGTTAGCCAATGGCCAGCCACTTCTGCCACTGTGAAACATGTGGCGAGTTGCATGGTAAATCCCATGTAGTCTTAATTCTAATACAGAATCCAATAAAACTTTAAAAATACATGCGACAGCTAATGTCAATTTCAAAATACACACCTGTTTTCAAAGCAATGCTTTACACAAATCTTCGAGTGAATCTGTTGCTGGGAAATTGAATACAAAAGTTATTTGCATTACGTTATATAGCCTCTTAAAAACTGGAAAATCATTGAGGAGCTCTCTCTGTCCCCTCCTATAATATCCCTAATTTTCTGAAATGAAGCTGAAAGAGTTGTACTTTTCTAAACAAGGTTATATCATTCTTTAACAGCAATGGGTGCTGTCTCTTTGATTAATTCCTCCTCTTAGATTTGTCTTTATTATTCACAATTATTTAAATGTTAAAATGATTTTATTGTCTGCGAGATTATATGGTCATCATGTTCCTAAATATGTCCTTAATATCTTTCCTGTTTACCTCAAATTGTTTCTACTTTTATGATAAGTGATTTTAAACTTTTAATAGAGAAATAGATTTTTTTAAAAGCCTACTTTCCTAATTTGTAAACATTAAGAATGTCACGTGAATAGATAAGGAGAGACAATACCATCATAAAAAAATTAAAGTTCCTTCGACTTTGAAGTTTTTCTCTTATCGTGCCTTAGTGTGAACAGGATTTGAAAAGCCTGGGTGTTGCTTTATGCATGGTACAGACAACATCTGTTTTACACCTGTTGAAAACAAAACTGTCAGCTAATGCTGCCAAGCTTTAAAACTTCTGGGTAAAGATGACTGTACATCAATGGTGAACAACCTGTGGTCTAGGGTTCACATGTGGCCCATCAGAGTTTTGAGTGCAGCCCACAACATTTTGTTAACTGTTGCCTTTGTACAGAGTTATCATGTTCCACTGGTTTCCATCCATGCAGTTTTTTTCCCACTAGTGTCACTGAAGTGATACACGCTTAAAACAAGGGTAAGTGAAGTGAAATTCACGCTGATTGCTCATAACATTGATTGTGAGACCCATGCAATCCCTCTGCATCCATTCAAAGTGTAAATATTTATTTTGTTTTTATCATTTAACCAATGTTGTTCCATTGTTTAAGAAGGCAGCAGGGATAATCCAGGAAATTATAGCTGGTGAGCCTTATGTCAGCGGTAGGGAAATTATTGGAAAAGATTGTTAGGGACAGGATTTAGAGTCATAAATTATTGTTGATTAACAATAACAATAAGTTATTGTGGGCAACTCATCAATAAATTATTGTTGATTAACAATAACAATAAGTTATTGTGGGCAAAGTATTGGAGAGAATTATTGTGGGCAAAGTATTGGAGAGAATTATTAGGGATGGGATTTATAGTTATTTAGAGATAAATGAATTGATTGGGGATAGTCAGCATGGTTTTGTGAAGGGTAGGTCGTGCCTTACTAACCTCATTGAGTTTTTTGAAAAAGTGACCAAAGAGGTGGATGGGGGTAAGGCGGTTGATGTGGTATATATGGACTTTAGTAAGGCGTTTGATAAGGTGGCCCATGGAAGACTTCTGCAGAAAATGCAGATGTATGGGATAGAGGGAGATTTAGCTAATTGGATTAGGAATTGGCTAGCAGATAGAAGACAGAGGGTGGTGGTTGATGGGAGATATTCATCGTGGAGTTCGGTGACAAGTGGTGTACCTCAGGGGTCTGTTTTGGGGCCCCTGCTGTTTGTAATTTTTATAAATGATCTGGATGAGGGTATTGAAGGATGGATTAGTAAATTTGCAGATGACACTAAAGTCGGTGGAGTGGTAGATAGTGAAGAGGGGTGTTATAGTTTGCAGAGAGACTTGGACAAGTTGCAGAGCTGGGCCGAGAGGTGGCAAATGGAGTTTAATGTGGAAAAGTGTGAGGTAATGCACTATGGCAGAAATAATAAATGTGTAGAGTATAGGGCTAATGGTAGGATTCTTAGTAGTCTTGATGAACAGAGGGATCTTGGTGTGTATGTGCATAGATCCCTGAAAGTAGGCAGTCAAGTCGAGAAGGTTGTTAAGAAGGCATATGGAGTCTTAGCTTTTATTGGTAGGGGGATTGAATTTCGGAGCCGCAACGTCATGTTGCAACTGTACAAAACTCTAGTGCGGCCGCACTTGGAGTATTGTGTGCAGTTCTGGTCCCCACATTATAAGAAAGATGTGGAGGCATTGGAGAGGGTACAGAGGAGGTTTACCAGGATGTTGCCTGGTATGGAGGGCAGGTCTTATGAGGAGAGGCTGAGGGATTTGAGGTTGTTTTCATTAGAAAGGAGGCGGCTAAGAGGAGACCTTATCGAAACATATAAGATGATTAGAGGTTTAGATAGGGTGGACAGTGATAGCCTTTTTCCTAGGATGGAGAAAGCTAGCACGAGGGGACACAGCTTTAAATTAAGGGGTATAGTTATAGGACGGATATCAGAGGTAGGTTCTTTACCCAAAGAGTGATTCGGAGTGGAATGCCCTGCCTGCAGCTGTTGTAGATGCGCCAAGTTTGGTGGCGTTTAAGAGGTTAATTGATAAGTATATGGAAGAGAAGGGAATGGTTTAGTTTGGAGGGGCATTGCTTTTTAAATTGGTCGGCGCAACATCGAAGGCCGAAGGGCCTGTTCTGTGCTGTAATGTTCTATGTTCTATAAAGCTTTATAGCATGGAAACAAGCCTTTCAGCCCAACTTGTCCATGCCACTTCTTTTTAAAACCCCTAAGCTAGCCCAATTGCCCACGTTTGGCTCATATCCTTGTCTACCCTTCTTACCCATACATCTGTCTAAATACTTTTTAAAGGACAAAATTGTACCAGCCTCTACTACAACCTCTGGCAGTTTATTCCAGACAATCACAACCTCTGTGTGAAAAATTGCCCCTCTCGACCCTCTCATTTAACTCTTTGCCCTCTAGTTTTAGGTTCCCCTATCATTGGGAGAAGATATTGACTATCCAGTTGATCTATGACCCTCATTATTTTATAGACCTCTGAAAGATCACCCCTCAGCCTTCTACGCTCCAGAGAAAATTATCACAAAAACCCAAACTATCAGGTCCTGGTAGCATCCAAGTAAATCTCTTCTGCACTCTTTCCAGTTTAATAATACGATGACCATAACTGAACACAGAATTCCAAGCCTTACCAATGTCTTGCTCAACTTCAACAAGACATCCCAACACCTGTATTTTATATTTGCTCACATTTGGAAACAAATGGATGTATTGGCCTGCATGGAGGTCGGTCACCGGTGGAGTGCCCCAGGGATCTGTTCTGAGACCCTCGCTGTTTGTTACTTTCATAAATGACCTGGATGAGGAAGTGTTGGGTGGATTGGTAAGTTTGCCAGTGACCAACTGTGTTATGGAAAGTCTGGAGAGATGTCAGAAGTTGCAGCGAGACATAGATAGGATGTTATGCTGGCCAGAGAAGTGACAGATGGACTTCAACGCAGATAAATGTGTAAATGTGTAGTGGTCCATTTTGACAGGACCAATGGGATGAAGGAGTACAATATCAGCGAAGAGGATCAGAAGACCCTGCGGTCCAAGTCCATAGGATTCTTAAGTCAGCCTCGCAAGTGGAGGATGTAGTCAAGAAGGTATATGGTGTACTAGCCTTCATTAATTGAGGATTGAGTTTAGGGGTCAGGAGATAATGCCGCAACTTTATAAGACTCTTATCAGACCCCATTTGGAGTACTGTGTGCAGTTCTGGTCCCTTCATTACAAGAAGGATGTGGAAGCTAGTGAAAGGGTGTAGAGGAGATTTACAAGGATGTTGCCTGGATTGGGTGGCATATCTTATGAGGATAGGTTGACGGAGCCAGGTCTTTTCTCCCTAGAGAGACGAAGGATGAGAGGTGATCTGTTAGAGGTTTATAAGATGCTGACAGGTATAGATAGGGTGGATTCTCAGAGGCTATTTCCCAGGGTTGAAATGGTCTCCATGAGAGGACACAGGTTTAAAGTGCTGGGGAGTAAGTACAGAAGAGATGTCAGGGGTAAGTTTTTCACTCAGAGGATGGTGGGTGAATGAAATCAGCTGCCCTTGGTGGAGAACTCATTGGGGTCTTTTAAGAGACTTCTGGATGAGTACATAGGATTTAGTGGGATAGAGGATTATAGATAGACATGGTAGATAGGGATATGATCAGCGCAACTTGTGGTTTCTATGTATTAGTGATAGACAGCATGGTTTAATAAAAGGTACCTCACTAATTTGATCAAATGTTTTGAGGAAGTGATAAAGATGATAGATGAGAGAAAGGCAGTGGATGTTGGATTCATGGACTTCAGTAAAGCCTTTGACAAGGTTCCTCATGGTGGACTGGTATGAAAGGTGAAGTCACACAGGATCAAAGGAGAGGGCAAAATGGATACAGAATTGTCTTGGCCATAGAAGACAGAGTGTAGCAGTAGAGGGTGCTTTTCTGAATGGAACTAGTGGTGTTCCACAGGGATCAGTTCTGGGGTCTTTGTTGTTCATAGTATATGGAGGAAAATATACCTGGTCTCATTAGTAAGTTTGCAGATGACACAAAAATTGGTGGAGTTGCGGATAACGAAGATGATTGTCAGAGGATACAGCAAGATACAGAACGGTTAGGCAGGGCAGATGGGATTAATCCGGACAAATGTGAGTAATGCATTTTGGAAAGTCCAATGCATGTAGAGATTATACAATTGACAGGCAGAGAGATCTGGGTGTACATGTCCACCCATCACTGAAAGTGGCAATGCAGGTCGATAACGTAGTCAAGAAAGAATACGGCATGTTTGCCTTCATCGGTTGGGGCATTGAGTATAAAAATTCGCAGGTCATGCTGCAGTTGTACAGAACTTCAGTTAGGCCTCATTTAGAATATTGTATACAATTCTGTTCAGCACAGTAGCAGAAGATGTGATGCTTTGGAGAGGGTACAGAAGAAGTTTACAGGATGTTGCCTGGTTTGGAGAATATTAGCTATGAGGAGAGATTGTATAAACTCAGCCTGTTCTCACTAGAATGACGGAAGTTGAAGGGAGACAAGGTTTACAACATTTGGGGTGGCACAGTGACACAGTGGTTAGTACTGCTGTCTTACAACTCCAGGGACTCGGGTTCAATTTCTGGCCTGGGTCACTGCTGCACAGAGTTTGCATGTTCTCCCTGTCTCTGCAATGGCTTCGGTTTCCTCCCACAGTCCAAAAAATGTGTAGGTTAAATTGATTGGCCAGCCTAAATTGCCCTTTTGTATCCAGGGATGTGTAGATTACAAGGATTGGCAGAATAAATTTGTGGGGTGACAGGGGTAGGGCCTGGGTGGGATTGTTGTCAGTGCAAACTTGATGGATTGAATGGCTTCCTTCTGTACTGTAGAAATTCTATGATTATGAGTGGCGTGGACAGAGTTGATAGTCAGATATTCTTTCCTAGAATTGAGAAGTTAAATACTGTGGAACATAGTTTTAAGGTGCATGGCGAAAAGTTTAGAGGAGATGTGCGAGACAAGTTTTTTACACAGAGGGTAGTGAAAGTCTGGAAGGAGCTACCCAGGGAGGGGATGGGAGCAGGTCTGACAGCGGCATTTAATGGGTAACTAGATGAATACGTGAATAGGATAGGAATGGAAGGATACGGAGTCCGTAAATGCACATAGTCTTATTTTAGGCAGGCATCATGATCGGTGCAGGCTTGGAGGGCTGAAGGGCCTGTTCCTATGCAGGACTATTCTTTGTTCTGTTCTTTGTTCACTTGAAGTTGATGATAGTCCTATTATACATGAATGATTAAGCATTTTCTATAGCTTGTTATGGAATATTTGGTGTGTATTAAATGTATTCAATCTTATTCAAGGATCACAGTTAGTGACCATGCCTGATTTCAATCTGGACCTGCTGAGATGATTGGTTGGATTTCAAATTGGTGTTGTAAAACTTTACTGAGATGAAGGAGGGCCAGTCATGCAGCCCATTGACTAATGTAGATTGCCCATCACTACTATACAAATGTAAAAGTAAAGTTTATTTATTAGTCACAAATAAGGCTTACATTAACATTGCAATGAAGTTACTGTGAAAATTCTCTAGTTGCCACAGTCCAGCACTTCTTCAGGTCAATGCACTGAGCCAGCATGTCTTTCAGAATGTGGGAGGAAACTGGAGCACCCAAAGGGAACCTACACAGGCACAGAGGAAATGTGCAAACTCCACGCAGACAGGGACACAAGCCTGGAAATGAACCTGGAACTCTGGCGCTGTGAAGCAGCAATGCTAACCACTGTGCTACTGATTCATTCTGGGATGCAAAGTCCAGCTGCACTGAGATTAGAGTGTGGTGTTTAAAAGATGCACTACTCAGATGAAAGAGTAACCCCTTAACTCACCATGGAAGTCTTAGGGTTTCCCCCCCACCCATCCCACACTCTACCAGAGCTAGCAGTCACCCCTCACCCCCTGCCCACTCACCCAACAGTTAGTGTCAGTATTATCACTCTATCTCCCAGAACATCGGACCCCTTCTCCCCTGTCCCCATATCCGCACTGTCAGTTTTGGCACACCCCATCCTTTCCCCCATTCTGCTCCCCATCACTATTACAACCAAACAAATATTTCCCTCCACCATAAAGCTCCCACTGGGGTTTGTCCCAATACTGACATAAGACCATAGATGTAGAGATGCCGGCGTTGGACTGGGGTAAACTCAGTAAAGTTTTACAACACCAATTTTAAATCCAACCAATTTATTTGATAGTAAATCAGCAAGCTTTCGACTTTTCGTCTTCGTCAGGCAAATGCAGTGTTCTGGTCTGCAATAGCACACATCAGCACAGACAGTCACAGATTGCTGATTAGAATGCGAATCCTTACATCTAACCTGCTATTCAAGTGTTAAAGTGGCTAACAATGTGTGTGAAGGGAATCCTGAGCATTGGTTAGAGAATTGTGTATTTTCTCCAGACAGCACAGTAAGTGAGGTTTTTTGCTAACCCAGGCAAGTCACAGGGGTTACAGATAGTGTGACATGAAGCCAAGATCCCTGTTGAGACCGTCCTCATGTGTACGGAACTTGGCTATCAGTCTCTGCTCAGCTACTCTGCGCTGTCGTGTGTCACGAAGGCCCCCTTGAAGAACATTTACCCGAAGGTCGGAGGCCGAAAGCCCGTGACTGCTGAAGTGTTTGCTCACAGGAAGGGAACTGTTTTGCCTGGTTATTGTTGAGTGATGCTCATTCATCCACTGTTGTAGTGTCTCCCCAATGTACCATGCTTCGGGACATCCTTTCTTGCAACATATTAAGTAGACAACGTTGGCCGAGTTGCAAGAGTATGTACCATGTACCTGGTGAATGGTATCCACACGTTTGATAATGTCGTCCATTTCTATGATCCGGCATGTCTTGCAGAGGTTGCTATGGCAGGGTTGTGTGGTATTGTGGTCACTGTTCTCCTGGAGGTTGGGTAGTTTGCTGCGAACAATGATCTGTTTGAGGTTGTGCGGTTGTCTGAAAGCAAGAAGTGGGGGGTTGGGGATGGCCCTAGCGAGATGTTCATCGTCATCAATGATATGTTGAAGACTCCGGAGAAGATGTCGTAGCTTCTCCGCTCCAGGGAAGTACTGGATAACAAAGGGTACTCTGTCCACCGTGTCCCATGTTTGTCTTCTGAGGAGGTCAGTGCGGTTTATCGCTGTGGCACGTCGGTCGATCGATGAGTCGATTGATGAGTCGAGCGCCATATTCTGTTCTCACAAGGGCATCTTTCAGCATCTGGAGGTGTCTGTCACGATCCTCCTCATCTGAGCAAATTCTGTGTATACGGAGGGCTTGTCCATAGGGAATGGCTTCTTTAACGTGTTTAGGGTAGAAGCTGGAGAAGTGGAGCATTGTGAGGTTGTGTGTCAGTTTGCGGTACACTGAGGTGCTGAGGTGACCGTCCTTGATGGAGATGCGTGTGTCCAAGAATGCAACTGATTCTGGAGAATAGTCCATGGTGAGTCTGATAGTGGGATGGAACTTGTTGATATCATCATACAGTTGTTTCAATGATTGTTCACCATGAGTCCAAAGGAAAAAGATGTCATCAATGTATCTAGTATATAACCTTGGTTGAAGATCTCGTGTGGTGAAGAAGTCTTGTTCGAACTTGTGCATGAAGATGTTGGCATACTGAGGTGCAAATTTGGTCCCCATGGCTGTTCCGTGTGTCTGGATGAAAAGCTGATTGTTGAAGGTGAAGACATTGTGGTCCAAGATGAAGCGGATGAGTTGTAAAATTGCATCCGGCAACTGGCAGTTGTTGGCATTGAGGACTGAGGCAGTTGCAGCAATACCATCCTTGTGGGGGATTTTGGTGTAGAACGCTGAGACATCCATTGTGACAAGGAGTGTCCCTGGTTCAACTGCTCCATGTGTGCTGAGTTTCTGTAGGAAGTCCGTAGTGTCAAGTCAAAAGCTGGGGGTTCTTTGTACAATGGGTTTCAGGATGCCCTCGATATAGCCGGAGAGGTTCTCACACAGGGTCCCATTGCCCAATACAATGGGACGGCCGGGTATGTTTGCCTTGTGTATCTTTGGGAGGCAGTAGAGATCTCCAATGAGGGGAGTACGTGGAATGAGAGCCTGGAGGGTGTTAGAACATAGAACATAGAACATAGAACATTACAGCACAGAACAGGCCCTTCGGCCTTCGATGTTGTGCCGACCAAAATAAAAAGCAATGCCCCTCCAAACTAAACCATTCCCTTCTCTTCCATATACTTATCAATTAACCTCTTAAACGCCACCAAACTTGGCGCATCTACAACAGCTGCAGGCAGGGCATTCCACTCCCTAATCACTCTTTGAGTAAAGAACCTACCTCTGATATCCGTCCTATAACTCATACCCCTTAATTTAAAGCTGTGTCCCCTCGTGCTAGCTTTCTCCATCCTAGGAAAAAGGCTATCACTGTCCACCCTATCTAAACCTCTAATCATCTTATATGCTTCAATAAGATCCCCTCTTAGCCGCCTCCTTTCTAACGAAAACAACCTCAAATCCTTCAACCTCTCTTCATAGGACCTGCCCTCCATACCAGGCAACATCCTGGTAAACCTCCTCTGTACCCTCTCCAATGCCTCCACATCTTTCTTATAATGTGGCGACCAGAACTGCACACAATACTCCAAGTGCGGCCGCACTAGAGTTTTGTACAGTTGCAACATGATGCTGCGGCTCCTAAATTCAATCCCCCTACCAATAAAAGCTAAGACTCCATATGCCTTCTTAACAACTTTATCCACTTGACTGCCTACTTTCAGGGATCTATTGACACATACACCAAGATCCTTCTGTTCCTCAACACTATTAAGAGCCCTACCATTAGCCCTATACTCTACACATTTATTGTTCCTGCCAAAGTGCATTACCTCACACTTTTAAAGTTCTGAAGGTCCGGATCAAAAGTTTTGATCAGAGTGTTGAGTTGACGAGTGTGTTCTTTGGTCGGATCTGCTGGTAACTGTCTGTAGTGTTTCTCATTGTTTAGTTGTCGGTACACTTCTTCACAGTAGTCTGTTCTGTTCAGTACGACGGTGGTGCCTCCTTTGTCTGCTGGTTTGATGACAATGTTGCGGTCGGTCTTGAGAGCGTGGATGGTCTTGCGTTGTGCTTGGGTGATGTTCGGGACTGTCTTGTAAGTGCGGTTGATGAATCTGGTGTTCACGCACCTCCTGATGGCTTGGGCATACATGGGGGCAGCGGCCTTCCGGAGGAGTCCAATTGGATTCCTTCCTCTTCGGTTGCTGCACTGGGGGTCCCATAGGCCATAAGACATAGGAGCTGAATTAGGTCACTCAGCCCATTATGTCTGCTCTGTCATTCAATCATGGCTGATATTTTTCTCATCCCCATTCTCCTCCCTTTTCTCCATAATCCCTGATCCCCTTATTAATAAGAATCTATCTATCTATCTGTCTTAAAAACACTCAATGACTTGGTCTCCACAGCCTTCTATGACAAAAAGCTCCACAGATTCACCATTTTCTGGCTGAAGAAATTCCTCCTCATCTCTGCTTTAAAGAATAATCCCTTTAGCCTGAGGTTGTACCCTCTGGTTCTAGTTTTTCCTATTGAAACATCGTCTCTATACCCACTCTATCCAGGCCTCACAGTATCCTGTAAGTTTCGATAAGTTTCATTCTTCTAAATTCTAATGATTACAGACCCAGAGTCCTCATACAACATGGGCATGGTGCCAACATGGCAGTGCCAACCAGTGCCAGGGATCTGTGCCAGAGTACTGCCTGGCCACCTCTCTCCCTCTCTCCTTTGAGGTGATACACACCTTAATGTGCATGGGCGGGATCCCCACGACAAGTTCATGTCTAGGTGAACCCATTGCAAACCGCATTGATGTGATGTCATGTCCGCACCATATTAAAATACTCATCAGATTCAATATATAGTGAGGGCAGAGCGTCTTTAATAATATATGAATGCCTGGAGATATATTGAAATCAGTTTCATGCTGCATATTGGCCTGAACCTGATTACGTTGCCAGTAAGGGCCAGCAAAAATTGGAAGTTGTGATCTTACCAGTGAGATTTTAACTTCTGAGTTTTGCCAAATCTTGATCCCTGCCACTATCCCATTGGTGGAAAATTCAGGCTGAAGATTACCCCTTAGATTTGGAAGGTTGTATTTCCCCAACAGCCTTGACTGGTCCTTATTGGCAATTTGCCATTGCCAGGCAGATTTTCACTGCTGTTGTTCACACACCTTCAGGAAGATTACCTGAAGTTTGCCCTTGTGGGTCTGTTGACCTGATGCCCTCATGTCTAAGTTCCATCTTTAAACCTACCTTCAAGGAAATGATTGATTCCATCCTGTGTAAGCAGGTAGGTATATAGAGAGAAAAAGTGATTGTGGAGTAAATGCAGGTTATAGAGGAGCTCCAGATCATGGGGATATGCCAATAACAGGAGTTAGCTAAACATGACAGAAGTTCTCCCAATAGTGGGGTCAGATATCTGATGGTAGTCAATGTGGGTCCCAATTGCAACACAAATTGTTGACATGAAGGATGGTGGGCAAGTGTCTGATGTTGGTCATCGGTTTCTGATGGTCATCAAGGAGTTCTTTCATGAGGGAGTGGAGCTGACAGATCATGGGGTTTACTGGGTGGATTGTTGGACCTGGAAAAAATATTCTTCTTCCTTTTGGCCCGAGAGCAGTACTGTAAAGCATTGCTATATTTACCCTCTTCAAGCTACCAAGTTTTCCAAGGTTTGGAAAATTATACAGTTTTTATTTTAAACATCAGTCAAAAATAGAATGAATAAAAAGGAAGATGTTCCTCATTATAATATTCACACTCTACAAGTATACTAGTTGTCCACACTTGTGCCACCTCAAGAACTGGGTGAGGTGGGAATGGTTCAGTTGGTGTTCTACATTTTTAGCCTTTTAGTTTCACACACAAACCCCAACTCATTTATTCCTGGGATTCAGCCCATTGTGATTGTGTCAGTAGCCACTTGTGATATAACATCGTATATTTTAATCACCCTCTGTGTGAAACTATTTAATATGGCTTTACTCTTCATTCTCCAGCTGGCAAGCCTCCTTCCAACTCTTACTGATTTGCCAACCATCTCAAAATCATTCATTGTTTTGAGACCTTCTCTTTGATCTGCTTGCTAAAATGTATTACTTCACATTTCTTTGCATTGGATGCATCTGGCACCCTATGTGACCCTCTGTTCTATTTGCTATACAATTTATATACCCTTTCCCACAGTTTGCAATTCCTCGTTTGATTTTTTGATATCATTAATACGACTTCAGAGCCAAGATCTGAAACAAGTTTAGAAATCGAAGACAGAAGTTCCAGCACAGCTCCACAGGCACCAATTCAAAAATAATCCATTTATTTCTAATCTTTGCCTTCTGTGCTCTGGAATTCCCTTCATTCTTGTGCTTCTTATTTTAATTTGAATTTTGGGATATCACTGACAATAATAGAATCCTACAGTATAGAAGGAGGCCACTCAGTCCATCGAGTCTGCACTGACCATAATCCCAATCTATCCCCATAACCCCATACACTTACCCTAGCTAGTCCCCTTGACACTAAGGGGCAATTTAGCATGATCAATCTACCTAACCTGCACATCTTTGGACTGTATGAGAAAATTGGAGCATTTGAAGGAAACCCATGCAGACACAGGGAGAACCTGCAAGCTCCACACAGACAGTGACCCAAGCTGGGAATCAGGAAGATTGGTTTTTATTGCCTGCCCTCAGCTGCTCTGAGAAGACGCTAGTGGGCTTCGGGTATAGTAGATCAGATGGGTAAGGCTGGTAGATGCCATTCTGGAAAGAGCTTTAATGAGCCAGTTAAGTTTCATGGTAAAAGTGAAACACTGCACATGCAGCAAATCTGAAATAAAAAAATAAGAAAATGCTGGAAAAATTCAGCAGGTCTGATAGCATCTGTAGAGAGAAAAACAATTAACAGGCTCATGTTTATCAAGTAGTTGCGCTATTTTGTGGGCACTCCAGCTTCTGAGGAGGGAGGTTCAGAGCTTCCAGCTGCTCTCTTACTCAGATTGATGGTGGGGGAGAGAGGGAGGAAGGTCAGATTGCTGTCTGACAGAGGTGGGGTGAAGGAGAAGGGCGAGTCAGATTGCTCTCTGGTAGACGGGGGAGAGTATTGGGTCAGATAGCTCTCTGGTGGGAGGGGGAAGAGGCAGGTCAGGTGGTTCTTTGGTAGGCAGGGGGTAGGTGGGTCAGATCGCTCTCTGGTGGGGGAGAAGGGAGTCCTCTGCCACTCTGAATGCAATCGATGGGGGGGAGGGTGACAAGTTTCTCCTTCCAAATCGTTAATGTGCATTGTGAAAAGCTGTGGTTCCAGCACTGACCTCTGAGGCACACCACTAGTCACCATCTGCCATTCTGAAAAAGATCTCTTTATCCCATTCTCTGCCTTCTGACAGTCAGTCATCTATCCATGCAAGGATAATACCCTTAACACCATGGGCTCTTAACTTATTTAACATTCTCCTATGTGGCACCTAACATGCACATCTTCGGACTGTGGGAGGAAACCAGACCATCCAGAGGAAACCCACACAGACACAGGGAGAAAATGAAGACTCCATGGCGACCCAAGCTGGGAATTGAATCCAGTTCCCTGTCGCTGTGAGGCAGCAGTTCAACCATTGTGCTACCATGTTGCTCCAAAATAGTGCTGCCCTCTCTGAGGATTGAACTCAGGACCTTCAGGTTATGATACTACTGTGTTGCCTATTGTGTTAAGAAGGCATGTCTTACTTTGTCCTTTGCTTTAAAACACTTCTCGACTTCCCTCATCAACCATGGGTGCCTCATCTTTCCCTTAGGGTATGAATTTAAAAAAAACTTACAGTTAATCTGTAAAATGTTAAAAATGATCAATGATCCTTTAAAATGGCTGATGTCATGTCTGGCTATGGCCCTTGAATGAAAAGAGTTATTTGGCAGTATTGCAAAAACGTTTTCCTTATTATCTCTGAAGATGCACTAATGACTCCAATGGGCTGCAGAAATCAAATTCAAAGGTAATTATATGAAGGCCATCCGCATTTCAAAAGCTAACCAAAGCCAATTTGCCTGCTAGGATAAAAGCCCTGCAACTCCCATTGACCATTGATTGGAATAAGTACAATCGCAGGAACCCAGACAAAAGGATGCATAGTCTTAGTCAAAACCAAAGTTGAAAAGTGGATGTCATGTGACATGAACCCCCCCCCAAACCAAGCTGGTGGAATCTGCAAAGCTCAGTCTTCTCAACTTCCCATTACCAAGCAATAGCATAATAAAGGGGCTCTGTCCAGGTTTGAATGTCTGGTCCCATCATCACTATTTCTAGTAGAAACTTGGTGCCATTGCTTACTAGACTAATTTGCTTCCACATGCCTACCTCTTCTGCAAGTCATCCCTATCGGGTAAAATGAAGTATCAGTTCAGCCTACCAACCTCTGTGAAGGAATTCACTGTTAGAATTTATTTCTGGATTCAAGTGAAACAATGGGGGGGATTTTCTGCGCAACGCACTGTGTATTTCACAGACATGGAGGCAGCCTGCTACTGGCCAGTAGACCTGGATTAGTTCCGGCCTTGGGTGACTATCTTCAAACTTAGGTCTCTAGACCTTTCCGTGGGTCTGTGGATTACTAGTCCAGCAACAATACCATTGTGTCATTGCCTCACCAATATATATCAAATATATCTTACACAAATATGATGTGTGATCTTAATCCTGTGACTTGAGTGTCTTCCCTACCCTGGGTACGAGCCCACCATTTCTGTTGTGATGTCTTGATTCCCTTTGATGAAGTGGAACACTTTGGCATAAAGCATAGATCACTGTCTTAGGCCAGAAAATAGCCTCAGTAATAACTGCGATGATGCACCTCAAGGTGACCTATTCTTCCCTTCTCAGGCTCTGGTTTCCTGTCTCCATGAGCTGGAATCTTCTGGTTCTGTTACTATATCAATGGGGTTTCCCATTGAATGCAGCCCTTGCAAAACCAAAAAACCCGCAGGGGAGTCGTCAGAAGGAGCAGAAGATTCAGCCAGTGTGACCGACCAGTAAGCTCCAGCCAATAATTCTTGATTCTGAAGTTTTTGCTCTGTAAATCTTTCTTTTCTGTATCCCCGTCTTTTATTGTATGTATGAAAAGAAGGCATTGTTGTTCCCTACTTCCTGCCTTTGAGTGTGCACAAATAAACTAACCCTCTGAATCTACCCTGTCTTGAGTTTGCTGTGGGATTACTAAGAGAATTTGGATCAGCTCTGATTGAGGGGTTGGGAAATATGCCATTGTTTATAAAGGTGGAAGCAAATCAAAAAACCTTTCTGTATATGGATGGGTGGTGAAATGCAAAATTATGGCTGCTTGAATTAAAAACCCTCCTATCCTTGCTTCATTGATGCTAACTTGGGTCTAATATTGGAGCCTGTGATGGTGAACAAAGATAGTCTCTTTCCAGACTGTGTCAGAGGAAGGCCATTTTGCTGTGCATACAAGGGCACCCTCTCTCCAATGTTGTGTCCCTTTGCTCCCTCCCTCTGTCTCCCCAGTGAGCAGCCCTTTCCCAGGTCCTTACCATTCTTAAGCTCTGTTGGCCTGAAGAGTTGCAGCGTGTCACAGCATTGATTCCTGGTCATCTCCAGTCAACATTCTCTTTGATGTTCAATCCTGTTTTCTGCATTTTGCCAGAGTGGCCCTTCTTTCCTCTCCCATGTCCAGGATTCTGCCCTTGCTGTTGAGGATGCTGCTGTTTATCATCATGGAGGCATCACCTTACCAAATGACTAGACACTTATGGGTCTGGGATGATACCCAGCGGCATGCATGATTGTCTTCCCACTCCGTGCCACCTGTATTTAGCTGGGCAGGTTTTTGTGGGTATGGGTAAATCAGCCCATTTAAAAATTCAGCGGTCAACATCTGACAAGCTCTTAACAAACTTCATCATCTGACCAAAGTACTTGACTCAGTAAATTGTGAGGCTCCCTGGAATGTATTCCAAAGATATGGGTGCCCAAGAAAATTCATCACAATCTGTAACTGCTTCTTGACGAAATGACTGTAATTGTCTTGAGTGGGAGACCTAAAAATTATAGAATCCTTTCATTGCAGAAGACATCCATTGAGTCTGCAACAACTCTCAAATAGATCATCTTTTGCAGGTCCTATTCCTGTAACACTGCATACATTTTTTTTAATTTGTTCTGGGACATGGGTGTACCGGTTGACCAGCATTTGTTGCCCAACCCTAGTTACTCTTGAGAAGGTGGTGGTGAGCTGCCTTCTTGAATCGCTGCAGTCCATGTTCTATGGATTGATCCACAATGCCATTAGGGAGAGAATTCCAGGATTTTGACCCAGCAACTGCGAAGGAATGGTGCTATGTTTCCAGGTCAAAATGGTGAGTGGCTGAAGGGGAACTTGCAGGTGGAGGAGTTCCCATTTATCTGCTGCTCTTGTCCTTTTCGATGGATGTAGTTGTGGGTTTGAAAGATGCTGTCTAAGCATCTTTGGTGAATTGCTGCAATGCATCTTGTAGTTAATACATTCTGCTGCTACTGAGTGTCAGTGGTGGAGGGATTGAATATTAGTAGATGCGGTGCCAATCAAGCGGGCTGCTTTGTCCTGGATGATGTCAAGCTTCTTGAGTGTTGTTGGAGCCGCACCCATTCAGGCAATTGGGAGTATTTCATCACACTCCTGACTTACGCCTTGTAGATGGTGGATAAGCTCTGGGGAGGGGGGCAGTCAGGAGGTGAGTTACTCGCCACAGTATTCCTAGTCTCTGACTTGCTTTTGTAGCCACTGTGTTTATGTGGTGAATCCAATTGAGTTTCTGATCAAAGGTAACCACAAGGATGTTGCCGGTTAATTCTCCTATTTTTTTGGACACTAAAGAACAAGCTGCCAAGGCCAATCAACCTAAACTGCATATTTATCGAGTGTGGGAGGAAACTGGAGCACCTGGAGGGAACACATGCAGAGATGGAGAGAATGTGTAAACTCCACACAGACAGTGAACCAAAGCCAGTATTGAACCCTGGTCTCTGGTGCTGTGAAGCAGCACTGCGAACCACTGTGCCACTGTGCCACCCGTACCTGTCCTTTTGGACATATAAATAAAACACCGACCCTTTCCATTTAGCTATTTTAATTATTAACGGGAACATTAACCTGAAAGTAATTTTCTCCTGCCTGGACTCGCAGAAAATCTGGGCTGTGGCAAGGCTGTATGATAGCCTCCATACTATTTACAATCTACTTGACAGTGGCTATTCATCTAAAAGATTGGTCCTCTGGTGTAAATATTATCGAGATGGAAAACGCTTTAACCTTGGCCGCCTCCGGGCCAAAACTAAACTGAGAAGATATAAGTGATCTATAGTTTGCAGAACACTGCAGTGTCATTGCCCACTCTGCACCAGAATTGCAAGCCACTTCTGATATCTTCATAATTGATTTTTTCCTGCAGATAGTAAACTCAGCCTTTCCTCAAATGCTGTCAAAACAAATATCGTATCAACCCACACCAGCTTTGCCAAAAAGTCTATCACCAGCACATGATGAAAGAGAGACTCCAGGAATGTGCATTGAGGGTGGTGGGCGTTGGGGAGGAGGGGTGGGACGGTGGTGTGGTGGGTGCACATTTCAATTGTTTTCACACTCAGCCCTTGCTTTCTGAAAGTTCAACATTTAGGCTTCATAATATTTTCGATGTGCCATTTACAATCTCAGAATATTTAATGTCACAGTCAGCATAATGTCCTAACAAATCTGCCCAGTTATCGTAACTACCAATTATGGCTAGATTTAGTTGGTCTTTTAAATTGACCTGGGTTCTGGCAGCAGTCCAGCATTTTTCTTCAATTTCTACTACGCAATTTAATTAATAGGGACTTGATCAATGAGCATCATCATACAATCATAGAATCATAGAGCCCCACAATGCAGAAAGAGGCTCTTTGGCGCATCGAGTCTGCACCGACCACAATCCCACCCTGGCTCCAACCCAATATCCCGACATACCTTACCCACTAATCTTTCTAACCTAAGCATGTAAGTGGCAATTTTGAGCATGGCCCATCAATCTAACCCACACATCTTTGCTGTGTGGGAGGAAACAGGAGCACCCCGAGGAAACCCACGCCGTTTGTTTGTGGTTGGTCTTTAAGATTGTCCTTCAATACTTGTCCCTTTCCTACTATCATAGAATCCTTACAGTGCAAAGTGAGGCCACTTGGCCTATTGAGCTAACATCAACAGCAATCCCACCCAGGACCTACTCCTAATCCTTGACACTAAGGGGCAATTTTAGCATGGCCAATCTAACCTAACTTGCCCATCTTTGGACTGTGGGAAGAAACAGGAGCACCAGGAGGAAACACAAGCAAACACAGTGGGAAAGTACAAATTCCAGACACACAAGACCAGAATTGAACCCAAATCAATGGCGATGTGAGTCAATAGTGGTAAACACTGTTCCACCCTAATTAAAGTAGAGAATGTGGATATCAATCATCTCTCAAATGTGAAACGAATGCTCTACCATTTGACTTAATTCCCCCAGGTTCATTATTTCCACAGTGACTAAATCACAGAGATTTCTGTGCCCATCTTGTCATGAAAGGAAAAGTTGTGAGCATTTTTATTGAGGAATATGTCTTTGAAACATTTGAAGTGTGTCACACAAATACTTTTGAAGCATGGTCATTCTGTAATCATAATGTTCCACAGAGCACTGATGTTGGTTGAAATTAGACTGACAGCCAAAGCACTAGAAGAACTTTTTTGCACACTACCGCAAAGACATTAACATTGAGAACGACCAACAGATGGAAATTTGCAGCCTGTTATATACCAGCCCAGTTTCCATTTCAATTTAATTCACTGGAAAAAAAATCTGGGCTAAATGTGTAATGAACAACCGACTTGCTATTTGTCTACCTATCACTCCTCATGCAGTTTAATTTTTAGCCCCATCTTTCAAGATCTCTTCATTGTAGAATAGAGACCAAAAATTGTATGAGGTGCTTGGGGTGTTATCGTGAGCAAACTTTTGGGATTTACATTCAATCCCACTGCTTATATATACCAAGATTGGGTTGGCTTTCATTTGCTGCTGGCATGGGCAGCTGTTATTTTGATTGAGTTACTCAGCAATATCCACCCTTCTATGAAAAAAATACAACTTGTATTTGAGGGTGGAATATGTCCCAAGGAATTTCAGAAAGAAGA
The DNA here is from genome assembly GCA_024679065.1 of Sphyrna mokarran. Classification (NCBI taxonomy): domain Eukaryota; kingdom Metazoa; phylum Chordata; class Chondrichthyes; order Carcharhiniformes; family Carcharhinidae; genus Sphyrna; species Sphyrna mokarran. Next base: position 32,937,428 of record JAGIQG010000007.1, on the reverse strand, counting down.
AACCAGATGCTGAGCAGCAGTGCAAGAGCAAGTGATCAAAAGCTGGGTGGAAAAAAAGCATGAGAAAGAATGTCTCAGGAGGGTTTGTCCTTATGAAAAGAACACATGGCCAAAGGCATGCAAAGTATCCTATAAATAGAGCACAGCGAGGCAGCCAGTGTCATTTGTAATTTTCTCTTCACTGAGAAGAATCAATTGGTTAAGTGCAAGGATAAATTCAAGGATTCCATAGAAACTAGAAGCAGGAGTAGGCCACTCGACCCTTCAAACCTGCTCTGCCCTTCATTTTGATCATGGTTGATCATCAAATTCAATATCCTGATTCCTATCTCCTCCTCCTCCCTCCATCCTTTGAACTCTTTATCCCCAGGAGTTATATCGAATTTCTTTTTGAAATCTTGATTTCAACTACATTTGGTGGTCATGAATTCCACACACTCACCACATTCTGAGTGAAGAAATTTCTCCTCACTTCATTTCTAAAATGTTACCCCTTATCTTCAAACCATGACCTCCAGTTCTGGATTCCTCCACCATTGGGAACATTCCTTCTGAATTTACCCTGTCTAACCCTGTTAGAATTTTATAAGTTTTTATGAGATCCCCTCTCCTCTTCTAAACTCCATACACTCAGTAAAGTCGACGCAAAGACAGGAACAAAAGTAAGTCATTCAGTCTCTGTAGCCTGCCTCAATTAGATAATGGCTGATCGACATCTCAATTATACTTACCTCCTCTTCTTAGCTTCAATTCACTTGATAGCTTTCTCTAACAAATATTTATCAATCTCATGTTTTGAAATTGTTCCAACATCCTGAAAATTTGTTTTTCAGGAAAGGGAAAAGAAAGACTTCTCTAGGGAAGACATTCCGTATTTCTATTATCATTTGTTCTATTCCAATGAATTAACTCTTGTGCTAAAGTCATGTCTCCTCCTTCTTGATGCTATCACCGGAAGAACTCGAGGAGGAGATTCAGTAATGTCTCAGTGATTATTTTGTTTCCAGCTCATGATTTCACCAAGGACAATCTTGACTAGTACTTCAGGATGATGGATTTACCCTGTGAAGATCTTGTCACTTGAGGTAATTAATTTATAGCCTTCTATATTCCATCATCTGTCTATACGCATAACGTATGATATGGTGATATATGAAATATTGTGTACAGTTCTGGCCGCCACACTACCAGAAGGATGTGAATGCTTTGGAAAGGGTAAGAAGAGGTTTATCAAGATGTTGCCTAGTCTGGAAGGTTTTTTGCTATGAGGAGATGTTGGGCAACCCCGATTTGTTCTCAGTGGGACAATGGAGGTCGAGGGATGACCTGATAGAGCTTTACAAGATTATGAGTGACATGGACAAAGTGGATAGTCAGTTCCTCTTTCCTCCTTTAAAAAAGTCAAGTAGCAGGGGACAAAGCTTTAAGGTACGTGGAGAAAAGTTTAGAAGAGAAATGTGAGGCAAATTTTCTGCATAGAGGTGATGAATATCTGGAACATACTGCCCGGGGAGATGGTGGGAGCAAGTATGACCTCGGCATTTAACGGATGTCTAGATGAATACACAAATAGGATGGGAATGGAAGGATATGGACTCCGTAAGTACATTCGGTTTTAGTTTAGGCAGGCATCATGATTGGCGCCAGCTTGGAGGGCCAAAGGGCCTACCTCTGTGCTGCACTGTTCTTTGTTCTTTGTAAAGAGCACAATTCCACCAATATGCTGGGGCGAGTGTGAGGTATTGTAACTGGGGCTGATGACATGATTCTAGCTGTAATTAGATCAACTGAAAAAGGCAGTGACTTTCTAGCCGCTGAAAGAGCCATCTGCAGCTAATTAGAACAGGAAATTGCACTCCATAGGCAAAATGCTCCTTACTGATGTTCAGATTATCTTCATGAACTAATCCAAAACCTGCTCTTCAAATCTGCTGCCAAAGAGTAAACACAATCCAGGCAGTGCTAATGAATTCATATGTCATCTACTCCTCAAAATGGAAGACCTTGAGACAATCAGATTACTTATTAGTCAGCCCTCAACGCAACTTATTTTTTTTCATGAGACACAATTTGTTTTAACATAACAAGGGCAGCTTAGTTTATGTCTTCACCTTCTGGATAGTGTTCAAGTTCTATTCCAAAGACCTGAACACAGAATCTGGGCTCACTGTGACATCGAAGGAGAGTTGCATTGTTGGATAAAGATATTCTTCAGAGAAGAGAATAAATTAAGTCCCAATCAATCTCTTCAGATGGACGTCTCACACTTCAAAAGAGAAGTAAGTGCAAAGAGCTCTCCCAGCATCCTCGCCACCTGCTCTGAAATTCCAACCTGGTGGCAGTTTTCCATTTCATAAGATAATGGCTTGACCATGCTGGTCACTCCTGGGTTGAGCTTCGCCTGATGGAACTTAGGGAATCCACTCTGGCATGGCAATCTCTCCCGCATTTGCTGCAGAGGAAGGCTGAGAAGGTGCATCATTTTACGGCTCCTGTTTTCTCTTGATCCTCTTCTCGGCCAGTATGAGATTTTCATTTCTGCTCACATCTTCCACTGCCCTTTCAAACAATCAGCATCCAAAAATCACGGCTGTAAGCGACATCTCCCATTTGTCAGCATCAATATCTACTATCTTTACGTAGAATCATAGAATGCCTACAGCACGGAAGGAATCCATTTGGGCTAATGAGTCTGCATGACTCCCCGACAGAGCATCTTATCCTAACCCACCCCCACCCTATCTCCAAACTCTGTGTATTACCCCGCTAATCCTCCTAACTTACACATCTTTGGACAATAAGAGGCAATGTAGCTTGACCAATCCACATGACCTAATATCTCTCTCAGGTGTCCTTGTAAAGAAGGTATGGATGCTCATGAGATCATGACCTAGTGGCTAGTTCACTGTATAGAATTAGTGAACTTGTTCTGCCAGGAAGTGCTAAGGGTGCGTCTGAGGCAGTGAAGGTGGAAATGGTTCAGCCTTTCCTTCTGCCTAATGTATATTGTCCAGCTCCACACCTTAGAGGAGTGAGCTAGAATGCAGGCTTGGTAAACTGAGAGATCTCCTTGCACCTTTTTAGTTCTTTCAGTCAAATTGCTTCGACAGAGCAGTTGCAGTTTTTTTGTGATGTGTGTCTTGAATTCGGAATTAAGTGGCAAATTTCTGGTAATTGTGAAGGTTAGGTATATGAAGCTATCAACATTAAATTGTCAGTGCTGATAGATGGCAGCATGGCAACATCCTGGATTATGTCATTTGTCATTCTGATACTGAGAGTCAAACAAAACACTCATTACGGATGAGAAAGTCGATACCAGTGGCACACCTTCATCATCATAAAGAAACTGTCTAATAAGGTTCATACAAATTGTGATCTTACAGACCATAATATTCAATATCCTCATGCATGTACTGAGTATGATTCTGAGGCAGGAGGTCCATATCTCAAAGTCTTCAATGTCCTTTCCAGCTCTGACGTTGATGTCACCCATTAGGTTTATTAGTCACAAGTAGGCTTACATTAACACTGCAATTAAGTTACTGTGAAAATCCCCTAGTCACCACACTCTGGCACCTGTTCAGGTAAAGATGTTCTGACTTAGGAATCCTGTTGATAGCAATGTAATCGTTGAACTGGTATTTTGCCTCTAATGGAACAGAGTTGGACAAATGATTTTAATGAATGATGGAGCTGTCATGCCAGTAGCTGTCATGCTTCTATTTATTTTTAATATTCTTATCAGTTTAAAGTAATCCATAAATATTTCTGAATCTGCAACCTATCACCTGAATAAAAAATCCATCACTCTTATTTACTTGTTGAACCCCTGCAAGGATTATTTACTTACTATATGCTTTGGAAATTGAGACAATGATGGTTCTAAGAAAAGAAATACATTCACCATCTCACTAACTCTGTCCCGAAGGGCTTTGCATACACACCAATCGAATGAGAGCAGAATAGGGGTTACAAGGAGGAGATTACCTGGGATGTGGGGAAGGAAATAGCATCACAAAATGGACAAGGATTCAGCTGCTTTGTCCCTTGACTCAGCTATTAACTGCCTTTGAAAGAGGGATCTCACAGAAGGCCAAAGGCAACTCAAAAGGCTTTGCAGAATGGCCTTCAGGAGGAGTGGGAAAACTTGGTGAATCCCTGAGTCTTCATTAAATCCTGGTAAGCTCAGGGATAAAGATCTCTAAGTGGTTCACTAATCACCCTATTTAGTTAGTGGGCAGGTTGCATCAGCTCATTCTTGCCACCATTTTATTTTATTAATTTGTGGGATGTCGCTGGCTAGCCAGCATTTATTGCCCATCTCTCTCTCATTGCCATTGACCTGGGTAGTTTGCTCAGCCATTTTAGAGGGCAATTGAAATGGCTGTTGTGGCTCTGGATTCACATGGAGGCCAGACCAGGTAAGAATGGCAGATTTCCTTCCCTAAAGGACATGAGTGAACCAAATGGATTTTTCCGACAATCGACAATGGTTTCACGGTCGTCAGTAGATTGCTAATTCCAGCTATTTTTTATTGAATTCAAACTCCATCATCTGCCATAGCGGGATTTGAACCCAGGTCCCCAGAACATGAGCTGAATTTTTGGATTAATAGTCTACAGACAATACTGCTGGGCCATCACCTTCCCCTATTTAATGTCGGGGTGGGGGGGGGGCGCGCTGGTGGTGGATGCGTGGGGGTACTTTGATCATTGGCAGGATGGGAGGTGCGGCAGGCCCCCTGATAATACAGGCCTGCCTGTTACTTAGACTGCTCTGGTGTCCTCCATTAAATCCAGCCTATATTGCTCAAGGAATATGACCGAGGATCCTATTAACCTCCTCAATGGCCTAATTATACTTCCTACGGATCTTGAACCATTTATCAATCATTTCCTGATCTGTCACTTTAAGGAGTGTCTTCTCTGTACACGTGATGATTGACCAACTGAGAATGTAAAAGTACAGAAGAAACTATCATCCCTTTTCATAGGTCCCTTTTTCTTCCTGTCACTCCTCTTCTGTGCTTCTTCTTTAAGTGTTTTCTTTTGAATTCCTTAAGTGATTTAACATGGATCACCAAGTGATTCACATTCCAACAACTCTGCATGAGCACATTTCCTCTCAACTCCAGTCTTTCCTGTGTTATTTCACGTTTCCAATAACTGCCATCTCGAAAACCAACAAGCTGGTTCCCGAATAGTTACATAGCACACACATTGAGCATATTGCTCTGCTGTGGGACAATGCTTTGTTTTCACGGAACCATGCAGTGAATCACTACCATGTTATCATTATTCATCTGAATTGCTGTGTCTGAAATAGTTTCAAATTATACACTGTGTTAAGGAAATGACTTTAAAATATACTCCAGTGTCGATCACACAAAAAGTAAACATCGGTCTTGATCTCACTCATTCCTAACAGAGTTAATGAATGCAGTGAGAAGGGTTTCAACTGGAAGGCCTCGGTTTATCTCATGTAAGCAATTGTACTGCAGGATACTGCTGTGCACTCTTTGGAGTTCTACTGCTTCCACATCAGTGGTAAATTCAGTTGAATTGTAAACCTCCTATCTGAATGAGTTGAGTTGCTCTATAATGTAGTTGAGCTGCCACTGCCATTCCTTCATATATTGAACCGGAATGGGAAGTGTCCAAGGAAATGTGGGAAGATATTGAAGTCAGGCGGAATCTCCCGATTCCACCAGCAGTGGGAAGGTTGATGTGGGGACCTTGATTTCACAAGAGGCCAAATATCAGTTTCCCTACAGTTGGATGAGCTTTAGGAATTCCATTCTGGGTGCTTTAAAGACTGGTCAAACTTCCTAATGAACAATATCAGGAAGTCCTTTTGCTAATGCATGCTCTTTGAAAGGCCACCTCACTGGGTCTGAAAATACTGTTCCTATATGTTCCTATCCTAAGGATGGAAGGAAAGCTAGATGTGGGATTACAGATGGAGGGTAAAAGAAAAGGAAGGCAAGAAGGGAGACAACAAGGGAATGAGAGAGTACAGGGACCTTGGGTCTGGGGATTGTGTGGTATGGTGCAAAAGGAGGTTTTCAGATACTGTTGGTGGGAAATGGATGGTCATCGAGGGCAAGCTCTGTGCTATCTACGGTGAGGTCCTGAGTTTGAACTGAGGCAGAGAATAAACTGTCACAGTGAAGAGAGGGAGTGGGATGTGGTACGATGTCAGGCCCAGGGTAATTGGGTAATTTGAAATTTCAAGGGAATGTTATCAAAATGATCAAAGCAGGTTGTTTGGAAAACAGGAGGAGAATACTCCTAATGGCCTTATGAGTATCAGTTTGCTGTGAGTCGACGGTGCCACTTTACCTGATAGAGCGTATAAGATTGTTTATCCTTCTTCAATATTGCTGAGCAGAACTTTGAATCCCCATGGATGCTACATTCCACTGCAACCTCCATCTAAGCCACTGTGATCAGTCAGGAGCGGTGCACGGTGGCGCAGTGGTTAACATGCAACCTCACAGTGCCAGAGATCTGAGTTTAATTCTGGCCCTGGCTCACCATCTGTGTGGAGTTTGCATATTCCCCCCATGAATGCATGGGTTTCCTCCAGGTGCTTCAGTTTCCTCCCACAGTCCAAAGGTGTGCAGGTTAGCTTAATTGGCCATGCTAAATTGTCCCTTAGTGTCGGGAAGATTAGCAAAGTGAATATGTGGGGTTATGGAAATAGATCTGGGTCGGATTATGATCAGTACAGACTCGATAGACTGAATGACCTCTTTCTATACTGTAGGGATTCAGGAGAGCCTGCTGCTCCCAATCTGAGGGAGCATCGTTCCTGGATGGGCATGGTGGAGAATCACCAGGGAGATTTCGCTGAACCCTGGGGTCACATGGTGTCGGATCTGCAACATCCTGGCCTTAGCGAAATCTGGAGCTCCCAGTTTGCAGTAGTGGGTGGCATTCTTTATAGATACCACCTAAACCTTTGACCCCATGAGGTAATGTAGTGCAGAAACCATCATGTTCAGCCTTCCCCAGTAGGAACCTGCCTCCAAATCCCAACTCCAGAATGGAAGATTCTGGCCATTGTCTTTCACCTATTATTAATTTTGAACAGTGTGACAAAAAAAACTCAAAAGAAATTTTTGAAAAAATGTTAAAGCCACTGTGGCCTTGGAGTTTGACTTTCTCAGACCTGCCCCCATCCCACTGTTCTAAGTAGAAACCCTTTCTGGGTCTTTATTGCAAAATGGCTGACCATGGAATTGAGAAAGATAGTTGGAAGTTCAAAACCAAAAATAGATGGGAGAATTTACGGATACTGAAAATGTATTTTTGTTACAGTGACACAGTAGTTATAAATGCTGCCAGGGATCCGGGTTCAATTCCCAGCTTGGGTCACTGCCAATGTGGAGTCTGTACATTCCTCCATATCTGTGCGGGTTTCCTCCGGGCACTCCAGTTCCCTCCCACAGTCTGAAAGATATGCTGGTTGGATGCATTGGTCATGCTAAATTCTCCCTCAGTGTACCCGAACAAACACTGGAGTATGGCAACTCGGGGATTTTCACAGTAACTTCATTGCAGTGTCAATGTAAGCTTACTTGTGACTCCAATAAATAACCTTTAAAAAACTGTATTTTGAATGAGGAATATTTGAGGTGTAACTTTGCCTGAAAATGCCCATCTGGAATTTCTATTGCCTTTTCGATCCAGCACTGATTTTACTTAATGGCAGTTGTTTTCAACAGTCCAATGCCAAGTCAATAAAAACCAGTGGGAAAGTCATGAAAATAAACTTTAAATCAACAGAGTTCACAGCAATCCCTGCTCATCTGTTATTTTGCTCTCGGACAGGCCTTTGCAATATTGAGTAACTTCAATAAACAGGAAAGAGAAAATTTGCATTTATCTACCACCTTTCACAACCTCTGCCCTTTACAGCTAAGTAAATACTTTTGAAGTGTTATTATAATGGAAGAAACACAGCAACCGATTAGGGCAAAACCAACTCCCATAAACGGCGATGATTTAATGGCCAGATAATCAACTTTTGTGGTGTTCACAGAGGGATAAATATTGGTCAGATCACTGGGGATAACTTCTCTACTCCTTTTTTGAAATCATGCCATGGGGTCATTTAAGTTTAAGTTTTTATTTATTTGTCATAAGTAAGATTTACATTAACAATGCAATGAAGTTACTGTGAAATTTCCCTAGTCGCCACACTCCAATGCCTGTTCAAGCCAATGCACCTAGCCAACACATCTTTCAGACTGTGGGAGGAAACCGGAGCACCAGGAGGAAACCCACAGCAGACACGGGGAGAACATGCAATCTCCACGCATACAATGACCCAAGCCAGGAATCGCACAAGTTCCCTGCCGCTGTGGGGCAACAATGCTAACCACTGTGCCAATTATTAATGCTGATCCGGAAGGAATTCTGGTTTAATGTCTCATCAGAGACTCTCTTGGTACTATGCTGAAATGTTAAGCTCAAGTCCTTGAGTGGGGCTTAGGACCCACAAACCCTGTGACTCAAGAGGCAACAGTGTTAGCAAGTGAGCCATGATTGACAATGAGCATTTCAGATGAGACCAGAGATAGAAGCCCAGTTTGCCTGTTCTGGTGTTGTGAGAGTGTGCATTGATTCTTCCATGCAGCTAATACAAAGAAGACAAGAGAATCCCCCTGATTTTTTTTTCAAAGGAAGTCATAAAGACTCATGCTCCAAAGTGCTTTGTGAAGTCACTATTCCTAATTTGTCTGAAGCAAACAGCAATGTAATCATGATAAAGTAATCCATTTCACTTGTGTTGGTTTGAGGGATAAATATTAGCCAGGACATAGGGCTGAACTTCCCTGTTCATATTCAAACTAGCACCATGGAACCCTTTATTCACACTTGAGGTGGCTTCTTCATTTAACATCTTGATGTGTTATTATAATAATGCAATGCCAACTTGCTCAGAAGGACTGGGTAAATACATTGTAGGCTCAGTTATTAAGACTAGGCACCTGAGAATAATTTTATGTCGATGAGACCATAAGACAGTAAGACATAGGGGCAAATTAGGCCATTCTGCCTATTGAATCTGCTCCCCCATTCAATCATGGTTGATATTTTTCTCTTGCCCATTCTCCTGCCTTTTCTCCATAACCCCTGATCCTCTCATTAATCAAGAGCCTATCTATCTCTGTCTTAAAGAAACCCAATGACCTGACCTCCACAGTCTTCTGTGGCAAAGTGTTCCACAGATTCACCACTCTCTAGCTTAAGAAATTCCTCTTCATCTCTGTTTTAAAGGATCATCCACTTAGCTTGAAGTTGTGCCCTTTGGTTCTAATTTTTCCTATGAGTGGAAACATCCTCTCCACATATACTCTACAGTTTAGAGGTCCAGTTTTGTGAATAGGAGTCCTCCTTTGTGTACAGATCTTCACTCCTGGGAATTGGGTATTTATCTGGCTGAGAGTAACGATTTACTGTCTTGTCTGAAATTATCACAAAGGAGCGTCGAGCCATCCAGCTTTAAGATAGGAACTACGGGTGCCACCCATTCTGTGAACTGGACCAGTTTTATTATTTCTTCATGCATAAACTTTCTCCTTTAACACAAAGGGTATTGGTTGGGCCTTGCAAAATGGGTTGAAGTGCAATTTTGCCTTGACTCCTCTGATTGTCCCTAAAAACCTCTGAATATTCAGGGCTTCGCTGAGATGATCATTTTCCAGCTAGAAAATATTTGTCCTAGGTGGACATGTTTTCCAACCCGTTAGATTGCTGCTATATAGTGGCCTGTCCTGTAGTGGGAGTTCCCTAACCCAGTGTCCCTGTGTTAGCCTCTACCTCCATTGGGATACCTTTAGAACGCATGAGCTCCGCTTACTGTTTCTTCTATTGACAAGGCCAGAAGTAATGCCTGTTTACAGTCTAGCTGGGCCTCCACCAATAGGTATTTCTGTATTTTCATATTGTTAATTCCACACATGAACCAGTCTTGGAGCATTTCATTTAGTATCCCCCAAATTTGCAAACCTCCATGAGACATCATATTCTTTTTAAAAAAACTGGTGATTGCCTCTCCTGCTTCTCTAAATGTGGAATAAAAATGATACCTCCACAGGATCAGAGTGGCTTGGGGTCATAATATTCCTCAACTAAGTTTGACAATTCTTGGAAGGACTTTGTGACTGGTGCCTCTGGGAAAATTAAACTGTGCACAATCGCAAAAGCTTCTGGTCGACAAGCAATTAGCAGGATAATCCTTTCCCTCTCATCTGAAGTTATGTTGTTTGCCCTGAAGAAATACTTCATCTTTTCCGCATATTGGACCCAGTCCTCCAATGCAGGATCAAAACAGTCCGAGTACAGCAACAGTGGCACGTTTTCTTAACAATGGTTTATCCTCAATATGTGCAGTGGTCCAGCAAGTGCCTTCAGGTTACATATTTTTCCTCATGAACACTGTAATAACTCCATGGAGGTGAAAGTCCAGTTACCAGTTTACTTTATTTACATCATACATCTGTACACAGCCAACTCTCCACCTGCTCCCTGCAGCCTGGGAGTCTGACACACCTGTTTTAAATAAGGAGCATGAGGCTTCCTGATTTAACTATCGATTAGGACTCATCACACAGCTCATTTTCTAGCAAACCAATCTCATTGGCCTGGCTGAAGTCATCACACCTCACTAAGTTGGAACACAGATCACAGATGTATGATCATGCAACTGTCAAATGAGGGTCAGTGCTAGTACACAGTTTTCCTGTTTGTCTCTACGAATGGGACTTTATAGTCTTGTTCATCTTAAAACCATAAAATTCCACTCGAGGTCAATGGACCTTCCCATTCTCCGCACCTCACCCACTTCAATTCCCATGGCGGGTTGGTCGGTAAAATTCCAGCCTATGTGTCATAGATTCCAATTGTTCGATACTCAAACTCCTTTTTTTGTGGAAAAGAGTTAAACCCTTACTCATTTTCTAATGCTCATCATCAAAATCCTACTGTGCATTAGATTGGCCAAAAACCAAATGTTAAATATTTTCAGCCGATTTAAAAGCATGATCTTTCTGTCTCCTTTCGAAATTGTACCAAATTCCTTTTGTTCAACTGTTTGCTTTGCCATTTTATCATTCATATGTCCTGCTGAGCTTCTCTGCACCCTCTTATTATTCATTCTGAGATGCTTTTCCCATGTGATCAGTGCAGATGTTGCTGTAATGGTGGGGATAAGTTTGACCTTCCCAGGCAGGGCAATCCAACAGTAACAGAATATATATGCATGAGTCAGCTGATTTTATTGATGTAAATTCCCAACATAGAATCATACAATCCCTACAAATGCAGAGGAGGCTATTCAGCCCATTCAGTCTGCACCGGCTCTCCAACAGAGCATTTTACCCAAGCTGGATCCCTGTAACTTCACATATTTACCCCACTAATCCCCCTAACCTATGCAATTATTAGAACATTAAGGGGAAATTTAGCATGGCCAATCCACCTAACCTGCACATCTTTGGATTGTGGGAGGAGGCCAGAGCATCTGGAAGAAATGGGGAGAGCGTGCAAACTCTGCAAAGACAGAATTGAATCCAGCATGATGACACTGTGAGGTAGCCATGCTAACCACTGTGTCATCATGCTGCACTCTAAAACATAAAGCCAAAATTTGATCGATTATTCTATTAGTCATGACCCGCTGTTCAAGTGTACAGTGATGAACAACAATGTGAAAATGTGAAGTGAAAAATAAAGAGAAAAGCAACATGCACAACAGTAAAACCATTCAGCCTTTTAAATCTGCTCTGTCATTTAATAAGCTTGTGAATGATCTTCTAATCAACACCAATTTCCTATGTTAACTCTGTGGCCGGAATTTTACCATCCCACCTGCTATTGGAATCAGAACGGGTGAGGGGCAAACAATGGAAAGGTCCTTTGTCCTTGGGCAGGATTTTATAGTTTTGGAACAAGCAATGCTGTAAAATCCCACCCTATAATCTCTTGATTTCCCTGATGTAACATCTAAAAATCCATTGATCAATGTCTTGAATATAATTGTTTGGTAGTGCAGAATTTGAGTATTGCTTGAAAAAGAGGCATGCTGTCAAAACTTTTTGTCTTGTACTCATCAGGATAATTCACAAGAATAGCAATTGTCAGGGGACAATTTATACTACATGAAAAAAGAATACTGATTGATTGGACTGTGACTGATAGAGATTTTGTCATGGTGAATGCACCAGGGAACAGTTAACTGGCAAGTTTTTGTTTAAATTCAAACCAGCCAGGTTAACTCTGATTGCTTCTCCTTCCTGCCAAAGTGAGTAATTTCACATTTTCCTACATTATTTTCCATTTAACAAAACTTTGCCTGCTCGCTTAACTTACCAATATCTTTTTGTACCCCTTAATTCCTCATTATGACTTAGCAATTTCAAACACTCGGTCTTGGTATCCTGACATCCCTCACTCTTTCTGCAAGCCGAAAGCTTATACCCTAGACCAGACTGATACCCAGAATGGCAAGACAGATGTATAAAGAGAGACTTGTACCCATTAAAATTTAGAAGAATGAGAGGGGATCTCAGTGAAACATAAAATCCTGATGGGACTGAACAGGTTGGATGTGATGATGGGGAAGTCTAGATCTAGGGGTCACACTCTAAGGAAAGTGGACAAGCCATTCAGGACATGAGATGAGGAGGAACTTCTTTATTCAAAGAATTGTGAACTTGTGGAATCCTCTACCACAGAAATCTGTTGGGGCCAGTTCATTAGATATGCTGAAGAGAGAGCTGAGTGTGGCCCTTGTGGCTAAAGGGATCAGGAATATGGAGAGAGAGCAGGCGTGGGATGCTGAAAATGCATGATCAGCTGTAATCATATTGAATGTTGCAGGGTCAAAGGGCCAAATGGCCTTTTCCTGCACTTATTTCTATGTTTCAATGTATTCAGATGTTATATTCTGTAATATTTACAGCACTTACAAAGCCATAAATGGCTTTACGTTATTCTCAAGTCATGACATGTGCTATGTAAGTGGAAATCTTTTGTTCTTCCTTTATCTTTCAATTGATAATGTAGTACATTCCATGATTTGATTTTGGTGACGGATTTTGCTCAGCACATGGAGCCTACTAGATCATTTGAGTTCAACATGGCAATTCGATTAAAAATCTGGAATTGAAAGTCAATTTATGACCACAAAAACATTGTAAAAACCTCCTTCCTTCTCAGGGAATGACCATCTCCAACAAGAGAAAATCTAGTCATCACCCTTTGATATTCAATGACATTACCATCACTCAATCCCCCAGTCTCAACATCCTGGGAGTTACCATTGACCAGAAACATATCTCGACAATTCATATAAATAGTGAGGCTATAGGAGCAGCTCAGGGGCTAGAAATCCTGTAGTGAGTAACTCACTTCCTGATTCCGCAAAGCCTCTGCACCATTTTCAAGGTGCAGACTGTGATGGAACACTCTCCACTTGCCTGTATGAGTGCAACTCCAGCAACACTCAGGAAGCTCAACACCATCAAGGACAAAGCACCTCAGTTGATTGACACTCCTTCTACAAACATTCACTCCCTCCACCGCCAATAAGCATGGCAACTGCACATATCACATCTCACCAAAGTTCCTTTAGTAGCATCTTCTAAACCCACAACTGTTATCATCTCAAAAGGTAACGGCAGCAGACACATGGGAATGCCACCATCTGGAAGTTCCCCTCCAAGTTACTCACCATTCTGACTTGGAAATACATTGCCGTTCCTTCACTGTTGCTGGGTCAAAATCATGGAACACCCTCCCTGGCAGCACTGTGGGTGTCCCTAAACCTTAGTGACTATGGGAATTCAAGAAAGCAACTCACTGCCACCTTGTCAAGGGCAATTCAGAATGGGCAATAAATACTGCCTTTGCCAACACACAAACATCCTGTAAATGATATTTGGAAAAAACTTACCTTATCCATTCTATCCCTTACGCGCTTACTTTAAACACCCTACCCTCTTATGCCCTTATCTCACCGACCTCACTCAACTCCCCCCTTATAAACTTGCCTTCTCTCCACAGCATTTCAAAAAAAATCTTTGGATCGTTTAAACTCTTTACTAACCAGAATATGACAGCTCGTGCTGTAAAAAGGGGGCATGGTTTCCTTGTTTATTTTCTTCACTTCTGTCTCTGAAATCTCCAGGAAAATTGGAGTCAGTCATCTTTTGTCTGATCAGGGTTGAAATATTTGGGTCCTTGGCCTGGACTTTTCACTCTTTTTCACCTTACAACTGCTGCCAGAGAGAACAGTGAATTTAGCGCTCAGCCAAAACTCCATTCACTGCAGCGGGACCAGAGAATCCCATCCGTGGGTGAGGCTTGAGAATTATGGCCCTTGCTGCACTGGTAATAGGTTAAAAGGATTGCTGATTCATTAACAATAGCATCCCAAAAGAGGATAATAATAGAAGCAAAATATTGGGAAATATTTTAAATTCCACATGTAGGTCAATCTTTTGCTTAAAAAGTTGTGGGTTCAATTCCAAAGCTGGGTGCTGTCTTTCAGATGAGCCATTCAACTGAGGCTCTGTCTGCTTTCTGAGAGGGTTAACTAAAGACGAATGTATATATTATCTGCAAGATAAAGTAGTGGCAACGTCACAGGATTGCAATTCAGAAACCTAGGTTAATACATTGGAGACAATTTAATTTTTTTTTATATAACCTGGAATTGAATGCTAGTCTCAGTAATGGTGACAATGGAGCCATCATCAATTGTCACAAGAACGCATCCAGACAATCAATGCCTTTTAGGGAAGGAAATCTGCCCTCCATACTTTACCTAGCCTACCTGTGTCTCCAGGTACAAAACAATGTGATTGACTCTTAACTACCCTCTGAAATGGCCTAGCAAGCCACTCAGTTCAAGGGCAATTAGGGATGGGCAATAAATGCTGGCCCAGTCAGTGCTGCCCACACCCATGAAAGATTAAAGAAAAGGAAAATGAATATGGTGCAATTAAAAACAGAACAGGGAACGCCTTTCTCTCATCTTGACCAATAAAACAACATCATAAAAAAAAACAGATTTTCTGGTCATTACCACGTTACTGTTGGCCAGGAAAGAAATTGGCTGCTGCATTTCCTATATTGCAACAGTGAATGCACATCAAAGCTACCTCACATACAGTAAAGTGCTTGGGACATCTTGCTTGTGGCCAGTACTAAGTAAACCGTAAGCTTTGCCACTTTTCCTTCTTCAAATACTGCTGCATAATCTTTAACATCCCCTGAACAGAACAATGCTGCCAAGTTGAACATCTGGAAATGCAGCAGTCCTTCAACACAGTAATAGTGTTTCAGCCTGGGATATGTGCTTAAATCCTAGAATGGGGTTTGAACTTCCAAAGTTCTGATTCAGTGGAGAGTATTACCAACTGACAGAAGAAAAACACATCTACAAACACGGTTTGGGTTCAGCATTGAGTGGTGTTTAAAATTGGCTTACACAGCTCAGCGCTAGGCTAAACAGGTCAGTTAGCTACAAGCTTTGAATTGTACAAACAATAGGGTTATTTAATCATTCAGGTCCCTTGACTGTCAGATACAATGAGAGGGTGTTTATTTGTGGGTTGAAGAATCTCATTTTCTATTCCACTTGTACTGAGATCATCTGCACCAGTGACTGGATTGTGATTATTTTTTTCTGCAGGACAAAAGCCTTGTCAGTGTAGTGAAAATGACTCTCGTGTGTGACCAAACAATCATCAACATATCAATTAAACAAATTCCCTCCCTAATCAATGAATGGACTATCTTCTAAACCCTGTCGCTGCAGCTTGTAGTGTGAATTCTTTCAAGCAACTTTGACTTTCTGCCAAGGATGAGTTGCAACAATTTATGCTGAAGATTTCACTTTGACCTTGACACTCAGTGGAAAGTTTGCATTTGGGCAGGGTCTAACAGACAGATTACGTTTCAGCCCACAAACCTGCTCTATTTTCTTCTCATAGCTTTTGGTTAGCTGGATGTCTGTCAAGCACATAAGCTCATCATTGTGCATAAATCTTCCCACTATGTGCAGTCCTGCTCCATAACCCAGGAGCTTTGGAACAACAGTAGGCCATTCAGCCCCTTCAACCTATTTGTCATCCAATAGTGTATTGTTGAACTGTGCCTGACTTCAACAGCCTTTACTTCATATTCCTTGACACTCCTATCACATAAACAACTCAGGTTTTTGAAGGAGGCAATTGTCCAGTAGTATTATCACTAGATTATTAATCCAAACACGGCAGATAATGGAATTTGTATTCAATAAAAAATATCGGGAATTATGAATCAATCAATGACCATGATTATCAGAAAAACCATCTGGTTCACTAATGTTATTTAGAGAAGGAAATCTGCCTTCCTTACTTGGTCTGGCCTACATTTGACTCCAGAGCCCCAGCAATGTGACTGACTCTCAACTGCTCTCAGGCAACTAGGGATGGTCAATAAATGTTGGCCAGCCAGCAATACCCATGTCCCACAAATGAATAATAAAAAAAATTGACCCAGAATCTATGGAGGGATTTAACATGAAGAAATGTTTCCTGACTTCAATCCTGAAAAGCCACAGCTATGAACACTGCACCCATGATTCGGGGCTCAAGTTAAAACTAGCCCTATATACTCTGTCGTGTCATACCCTGACAACATCCAGGAATATCATCATCACATCTGCTGAAGTCAGGCCCTTGGCTCCCCTTGTGTTTGATAGTAGTGGTTGCCAGTGTCTTTCACTGTGCAGAACGGATTGAGGAGAGAAGCCCAAGGTTTACCTCAACCAGATTGGGAATTGATGATATTCTAAAACACACGTTTATCCAACTGAGCCAACCGATCATCATCCAAGAACATACTGATTCATAAACTTTACTCAAAATAAATCACCTGACATCCAAGTTATGTTGGCTGATGTAGGTCTAACCCTTAATTTTCTAATGATTGCCAGAATATAACAAAATATCTTTCTGCTACTACAAATAATATTAATTTGTGATAACAAATGGCATACCTTATAAAGTATTCATAACTTTATGAATAACGTAACCAAGGAAAGTCATCAACTCCATAATTTGCACAAATTTGCACCGATTATTGATAGGGCAGAGGCATTGAAAAGTCATCAAGCTCTGGCCATAATTCTCCAGTTCTCGCAGGCCCCAGTATCGCTGCCAGCAAGAATGGAGAATTTGGGACTCAGTCAAACTTCCATTCACTGCAACAGGACTGGAGAATCCCAGCCACGGGCAAGATCAGAGAATTCCAGCTTCTGTTTCTCTCCACAGCTGCCTGAGCTGCTGAGGGTTTCCAACACTTCCTATTGTTATTTCAGATACGCAACATCTGTTGTGGTTAGTTTTAGTTTTGGCGGTTTTGCTTGATTGGATTAAAAGAAAAAGTTAATGCTCCCAGCGTCTCCTTGTCCCTCCAGCTGAGTTTGGAATTAGTTGAGGGGGGGAGGTGGAGGGTGGGTATGAATTGGGGCTGTGCATTTTCTCTTGCTCCTGTTAAGTATGGAGTTGGAAGGCTTGCAGGCAGCTTTCCCAGTCCGAGGCCAATTGAGAGCTAGCAGCTTGAGAGCTTTATCCTGGTCCTGCAGTTATTCACCCAGCTGGAGGAGGACTTGCTGTTTGGGGAGGCTGCCTCTGTCACATTAGTCAATGGCAAATAGGGAAGTGGTTCCCCTCATTCACAGGCACTGTGTGCCCGATCAAAGTAGCCAGCATAGAAGGGGGAGTATCCTCTGTAAGAAGCCACCTTCTTCCTTTATTTCACACTTACAGGTCTTAATGTAGCTCCAACACTGTCTACTGCTCCTTGTGACACAACCAATACTGCAATGTTGCTGTCTCTGATTTGCCACAGCTCTCAAGAGAAGGATCTCCAATCCACTGGGGCTACTCGGATGGGAGACACTGCACTGCCCGGGTAAGTGTCTGATTACAAACAAATAAGACAACCTTTCTGGAGAAAAGTAACAAGAGGGTTCCCACCAATTTTACAATCCATGAGTATCAATGTGGCCTCACAATGTATTATGACAGAATTTTTCCTTAAGCTGCCTCTCAAAAGGTTGCTGCAGAAAGGTAGGGCACACGGAGTTGGGGATAACGTGTTAGTGTGGATTGAAGATTGGCTATTTAACAGGAAGCAGAAATTTGGAATTAATGGGTGCTTTTTCGGTTTGCAGTTGGTGACCAGTGGCGTGCCGCAGGGATTGGTGCTATACTCAACTGTTTACCATTTACATAGACGATCTGGAGGAAGGGTCTGAGTGTAGGATAACAAAATTTGCTGATGACACGAAGATGAGTGGAAAAGCAAATTGCATGAAAGGTGCAGAGGGATCTGGATAGGCTGAGTGAGTGGGCGAGGACCAGGAAAATGGAGTATAATGTTAGCAAGTGTGAGGTTATCCACTTTGGTAGAAATGATAGTAGGAGGGATTATTATTTAAGGGCGAAAAGCTGCAACATGCGACAGTGCAGAGGGACCTGGGGGTCCTTGTGCACGAATCACAAAAACCCAGTCTGCAGGTGCAGCAGGTGATCAAGAAAGCGAATGGAATGTTGGCCTTTATAGCGAGAGGAATAGAATATAAAAGCAGGGAGGTCTTGCTACAACTGTATAGGACACTGGTGAGGCCCCAACTGGAGTACTGTGTGCAGTTTTGGTCCCCTTATTTGCGAAAGGATATATTGGGCTTGGAAGGAGTACAGGGAAGGTTCACCAGGCTGATACCAGAGATGAGGAGGTAAACTTATGAGGAGAGATTAAATAGACTGGGTCTGTACTCGTGAAATTTAGAAGGCTGAGGGGAGATCTTATAGAGACTACAAGATACTGAAGGGGCTAGATAGGGTAGAGGTAAAGAGATTCTTCCCGCTTAGAAAGGAAAACAGAACTAAAGGGCACAGCTTCAAAATAAGGTGGGGGGTGGGGGGAGACAGTTTAGAACAGAGTTGAGGAGGAACTTTTTCACTCAAAGGGTCATGAATTCTCTGGAATCCGCAGTCTATTGAAGTGGTGGAAGCTACCTGCTGAATATATTTAAGTCACGGGTAGATAGATTTCTGATGGACAAAGGAATTAAGGGTTAGGGGGAGAAATTGGGAAAGTGGAACTGATCTACTTCAGATCAGCCATGATCTTATTGAATGGCAGGATAGACTCGAAGGGCTAGATGGCCTACTCCTGCTCCTATTTCTTATGTTCTTATGTTCTTAAATGCAGTGTGGCTCATACAGCATAAATGTCAATTCTTGGGACATGTAACTTCCAAATGCATGCAGGCACCTGTGTTTTAATAGACCTCTTTGTATTGGTGATCCAATAAAGTGTTTGTCCTTTGGAAAGCAGACTGGTGACACAAGGTACATCATGTTGCCTGTTTATACCTTCACTTAAAATGGCTGCTGCCTGGAAGTGTGGGGTTGTTCACTTTGGCAGTAAGAAAAGTAGAATTTAATTTTCAAGATGGGCAATTTTTTTCATGCAGAGGGTGGTGAGTGTTGGGAACAAGCTGCCAAAGGTCGTATTAGAGGCGGGTACAAATTTTTCTTTTAAAAATCATTTAGACAGTTACATGAGTAAGATGGATATAGAGGGATATGGGGCAAACAAGAGCAATTGGGACTAACTTAGTGGTAAAAATGGGTGGTATGGACAAGTTAGGCTGAAGGACTTGTTTCCATGCTGTAAACCTTTATGATTCACTATGATTCTAATGTGAAATGATTCAATATTAATGTTCAGCGATATTTGACTGTATTTGTACAAGATATTCAAAGTTAGCCTGCAGATATGGGAAGCGATTAGCAAAGCAAATAAAAACATAAAAACTAGGAGCAGGATAGGGTATCTAGCCCCTAAAGCCTGTTCTATTGTTGAATAAGATTATGGCTGATCTTTTTGTGGACTCAGCTCCACTTACCCACCTGTTCACCATAACGTTGAATTCCTTTACTATTCAAAAATCTATCTACTTTTGCCTTAAAAATATTCAATGAGGTACTCTCAATTGCTTCACTGGGCAGGAAATTTCACAAATTCACAAATTATGCTTGAACAAATGGTGCAACTACTGCAGATCAAAAAAGATCGACAAAGGAGAGGCCCTTAATCGCTAGCTGTTTTTTAAAATTCCATTGTGGGATATGAGTATTGCTGATTGGGCCAACATTTGTTGCCCATTCCTAATTGCTTTGAACTGAATGCTTGCTAGGCCATTACAGAAGACATTTTAAGAGTCAACCACATTGCTGGGGGTCTGGGGTCACATGTAGGTCAGACAGGATAAGGGTGGCAAATTTTCTTCCATGAAAGACATTAGCAAACCAGATGGATTTTTATGACAATCCACAATGGTTTCATGTTATCATCTGATTTTTATTTCCAGATCCCTATTATTGAATCCAAATTACACCAGCTGATCTGGTGGGATTCGAGCCCAGTCCCCAGTACATGATATTGGGTATCTGGAATCCTAATCCAATGACAATATCAGACTACCAGCTCCCCTAGATCTTGGTTAGTCATTCTTTACCACTTTTGAGGACAGCTCATACAAACAAGGGTGGTCTTTCTAGAAATTTGGATGGTCAAGGGGTAAATTGATCCATGCTTTCCAGGACTTGAGGGTGGGGGAAGCAAAAGAAAACCAGTTGATTCATGAATGGAATTGAACATACAATTTTTACAAGTAAAAAGCTTGGAACTCTCTTCGGCAATTGACAATTGATCAGTTGTTAATTACAAAGGTTAAAATTAATAGAATTAGGTTAAGATAGGGTATTAAGGAAAGTGGCACAAAGGTGTCCTAGATGGGGTTAGATTGCCATGATCAGTTACAAAGCCATCCATGGGAAGGAAATGGAAAACTATAGGGCATAGGTTAAAGGCGTGAGGGGCAACTTCTTCATGCAGAGGGTGGTGCGTATATGGAATGAGCTGCCAGAGAAAGTGGTTGAGGCAGATACAATAGCAATATTTTAAAAAAAAGGATACCTATAAGAATGAGAAAGGTTTAGAGTGATATGAGCCAAATATAGGCCCAAACATAAAAGGTGGGCAATAGCCTGGAGATACTGTCCACAGACTATTGAACCAGAAACTTAGCTAATGTTCTGAGGAACCAAGCTCAAAACCCACCAGGCAAATGGTGGAATTTGAATTCAGTAAAAAATATCTGGAATTAAGAATCTATTGATAAAACTGTTGTTGATTGTTCGAAAAAGCCATCTGGTTCATGAATGTCCTTTAAGGAAGGAAATCTGACATCCTTACCTGATCTAGCCTAGTGTTGATGAACAGAGGGATCTTGGTGTATTTGTGCGTAGATCCCTGAAAGTAGGCAGTCAAGTTGATAAGGTTGTTAAGAAGGCATATGGAGTCTTGGCTTTTATTGGTAGGGGGATTGAATTTCGGAGCCGCAACGTCATGTTGCAACTGTACAAAACTCTAGTGCGGCCGCACTTGGAGTATTGTGTGCAGTTCTGGTCCCCACATTATAAGAAAGATGTGGAGGCATTGGAGAGGGTACAGAGGAGGTTTACCAGGATGTTGCCTGGTATGGAGGGCAGGTCTTATGAGGAGAGGCTGAGGGATTTGAGGTTGTTTTCGTTAGAAAGGAGGCGGCTAAGAGGGGACCTTATCGAAACATATAAGATGATTAGAGGTTTAGATAGGGTGGACAGTGATAGCCTTTTTCCTAGGATGGAGAAAGCTAGCACGAGGGGACACAGCTTTAAATTAAGGGGTGATAGTTATAGGACGGATATCAGAGGTAGGTTCTTTACCCAGAGGGTGGTTAGGGAGTGGAATGCCCTGCCTGCGGCAGTTGTAGATGCGCCAAGTTTGGTGGCGTTTAAGAGGTTAGTTGATAAGTTTATGGAAGAGAAGGGAATGGTTTAGTTTGGAGGGTCATTGCTTTTTTTCATAATTGGTCGGCGCAACATCGAAGGCCGAAGGGCCTGTTCTGCGCTGTAATGTTCTATGTTCTATGTTCTACATGTGGCTCCAGAGCTACAACAATGTGGTTAACTCTCAACTGCCCTTGGGCAACAAGAGATAAATGCTGGCCGGCTAGCGATGCACGTGTCACAAGAATATATCACAAAAATTGCAACTGGGTGGCATCATGATTGGTGCGGACTTGTTGGGCCTAAGATCCTGTTTCCATGCTGTATTACTCCATGACTCTATGATCTCATTGAATAGCCATGCATCTTTAAGGGACTGAACGGCCTAGTCCTGTACTTCCATTGCTTTTCTATTGTCTTCATGACGCTGGTCTTTTAACAGCACATACAAGATAAAGTATAATTAATCACACGCTGCAGAACCAGTAACTACATTCACAATAGCAGCAGCTGATTTTAATTTCACAGTCGGAATCATTTCTCTTTGCCCTACAATACACTCTTGCCTCTGGCAGTTTAAAATCTCCTGGATCCAATTTGCGCAGTGCAACAATTGTGCATTAGATGACAGTTAATAATATGCTTTTTTAAAATAAACAGATTTATTCTTTGTACATTCTTGAGACTTGGATGCTTCCTAACTGCTGTAAAACTGAGTGGCTAGTAGGTAAAGCCCTTCAATACTGCCATAAAATCTTTTGATAAATGACTGAGATTACAAGTTAATATGGTAAATTACAGTTCATGTGGAAATCCTGCTGTGAAGCGTACCGGTTGCAATGCCATTGTGAAACTAATGTGTAAAAAGTCTATTTTATTGTTGAGGCCCTCCAGATTGTTGTGATGCCCTGAAGGAGCAGAGAAATACCCTATGCGATTTGGGAAATGCCATTAAACAGAGGATCAAGTGCAAGAGTCAAATCCTCCTTGCCAACCTCCTGTGCTTGCAATGTTGTGGAAAAGCAAGAGTCCATTTCAAAAAAAATTGCCAAGATAAACAATGGATCTCACTGTCAGTCCCACAATGTCATACATGGGTAGGATTGTCAATTATTTTGCATTACTATATATGGTGTGACTACCAATCAGATTGTTTCAGTAGGAAAGGCTATCCAAGGAAATTTCTGTGAAGTTACGAAATGTAGTGAGGCTCAGGAAAACACACTTGAATTCCTTTAATTGAATTTCCTGAGGCTGTGAATCTAGTGCCTCACGCAAATCATGAAGAAATGTGGAGCTCTGTAAGTATTTGCCAGAATGTGCACTGTAGCTATAATACCATGTATGAGTGGACAGTCAGTTCACTAAGCTTTTAGGGTTAGAAAACTAGTATGTGTTGCACTTGCATCTCATGGGGTAAAACAGGCACAAGGTATAGCAGTTAAGTTATTGAATTGCCTAATCTTGTGCAGGCATTTGTCTCATTGCCAAACTTGTAGGTCCAGTTTTTACATGGCTCAGATGGACATTAAAGGATTGTTCTACAAGGTTAGTTATTGATGATTGAAGCAGGGTTTTAGCTGGTGAGTCCCCACTGTAAACATTGAGCTGGAGCTTAAGTTTCCAGAGCCTTGGGAATTGGTGAGAAGTTGGGGAGTGGTGTTGGTATCTAGAAGTCAGCATTGTTCATCTGTCAGTGGCTTTCTGATAGCTCTCATTACCAATATAACATAACGTACCATCACAACGTGTAAGCAACCTGGTGAATAAGATCTTTTCAACCCCCAATATCATGGTTATGCATGTACTTGGCATATAATTCAACCCCATCCTTTTTCAGCTATGACATGCTACACTGGTATTATGCACCCTCAATTTTTCATCTCATAAATGGATGGGCAGCACGGTGGCACAGTCATTAGCATTGTTACCTCAAAGCTCCAGGGACCCGGGTTCGATTCCTGGCTTGGGCCACTGTCTGTGTTTCTTCCCGTGTCTGCATGGATACCCTCCTGGTGCTCCAGTTTCCTCCCACAGTCCAAAGATGTATAGGTTAGATGAATCGGCCATGCTATATTGCCCTTTAGTGTAATGGGGACTAGC
The DNA here is from genome assembly GCA_024679065.1 of Sphyrna mokarran. Classification (NCBI taxonomy): domain Eukaryota; kingdom Metazoa; phylum Chordata; class Chondrichthyes; order Carcharhiniformes; family Carcharhinidae; genus Sphyrna; species Sphyrna mokarran. The sequence continues at coordinate 32,913,414 of JAGIQG010000007.1, read as the reverse complement.
TAAGTAAATGCATGGGATTACGGCGATAAGGTCCAGGTAAGATTGTGGTCAGTGCAGATTTGATGGGCTGAATGGCCTCCTTCTGCACTGTAGGGATTCTATGGATATTTGACTTAGCAGTACCTGATAATTCAGTGCAAGGGAACAAACAGGCGATCTGGACTGTGTTGTGAATTTTTGTGGGAGTTTGAGATACATCTCTTTTATTTGAAGAAGTTATCCAGATTCGAAACATTAGTTAAATCCTCTTTCCACATGTGTTGTCAGACCTGCTGAGATTTTCCAACATTTTCTGTTTTTCTTTCAGATTCCTGCATCTTCAATGATTTACTTTTATCAAAGTGGATTTGAGGATCAGCCATGGTCACATTGAATTGAGGAGCAGACTCGATGTGCAGAATGGCCTACTTCTGCTGCTACATCTAACGGTCTTATTTTAGATCACTAGCATAATATTCTGTTTTTATTTTGCCTATTGCCATTTCATATTTTACTTCATGATCAACTTGCATGAACGGAACTGGTCTTAACCCCATGAGTGGATTTCAGCTCCAGCCAAGTGATGTTCTAACCATGCAGGATGGATTTTGAATGTGGGAGCACAATGAAAGGAATTGGCAGAATGAAGTCCAGATGCTCAATTCAGTGAGCCTCCCTAGGCATAATAGTGTGGACTGTTCAGGCCACAGGGAAATACTGTTCCTTAATGATGCAAGGAAATTGATAATAGAGTCACAGAGGTTTATAGCTTAGAAACAGGCCCTTTGGCCTAACATGTCCATGCCACCTTTTTTTTAACAACTAAGCTAGTCCCAATTTGCACATATACCCATCTTACCCACGTAGCTGTCTAAATGCCTTTTCAAAGACAAAATTGTATCCACCTCTACTACTACCTCTGGCAGCTTGGTCCAGATGCTTACCACTCTCTGTGTGAAAAAATTGTTCCTCTTGACCCTTTTGTATCTCATTCCTCTCACCTTAAACATATGCCTTCTAGTTTTAGACTCTCTTACCTTTGGGAAAAGATGTTGACTATCTAGCTGATCTATGCCTCTCATCATTTTAAGATCACCCCTAAGCGTCCTTTGCTCTAATCTATCCTGCCTCTCCTTATGACTCAAACTACCAAGTCCCTGTAGCATCTCAGTAAATCTGTAAAAAACAGATAAAATGACTGGACTGTTGTCCATGAGGTCTGAGATAGTGACATACTCTTGAATTCATTGCTGAAAGTGTTTAATATTTGAAGCAACTTGGGAAAGGGAAATACAGAGCAACATTTTCTTAAATCCTGATTATGTGTATTAGCACATCACCTTGATAGAATCATAAAATCAGTGTGATCCCTGTCTATTCAAGCTGGCAAGATGAGGAGATCCTGCCTCCTGCCATTGAGAAAAATGCTATGGGGAAGCCAGAGAATCCTGGCAATTATTGCTGTACAATGTTGGTTACAGTTCAGGAGGTCTAAGAAAGTTTCATAGTTATTGGCAGATTAATTGTACACCATTCCTGAGTCTCAGACTATTTACAAATATAAAGTAAAATGGGGTGGCACGATGGCACAGTGGTTAGCACTGCTGCCTCATAGTGCCAGGGACCTGGGTTCGATTCCCAACTTGGGTCACTGTCTGTGTGGAGTTTGCACATTCTCCCCCAGTATGCATGGGTTTCCTCTGTGTGCTCTGGTTTGCCCCTACAGTCCAAAGATGTGTAGATAAAGTGAATTGGCCATGCTAAATTCTTCCTCAGGTACCTGAGCAGGTGCTGGAGTGTGACAACTAGGGGATTTTCACAGTAACTTCATTGAAGTGTGAATATAAGCCTACTTGTAACTAATAAATAAACTATAACTTTAAAGAGTACAAACTAGGAGCAGTCCCCATTTAAGTTTATTTATAAATGTCACAAGCAGGCTTACATTAACATGCAATGAAGTTAGTGTGAAATACACCTCTCTGCAACACTAGTCTAGCCCTGGGGTGTAACTAAAATTTTCTCTTGTATCATTGTGTGGGAGGTACATTAATCCAGACTATTTACAAATTTACATGCCAGACACTGTACTATAGAAAGAAGGCAGCCATTTTATCAATGTGTCGATGCCAATCTCTGCAAGAGAAGTCCCAGCACACCCCGCCCTTGTCCCATAGACCTGCAAATCTTTTCTCTTCATACCATGATTGAATCTGCTTCCACTGCTTGGGTAGTGTATAGGCGGTTGCTCTTATTTACACTTACTGTCTGTTCTTGACTTTAGGAATTTATGAAGGACAAACTTACAGATATAGACTTTAAAGCTCAACCGCAAACGTTTTACTAACAGAAAAAAGATAATCTTAATTCCTCATACAAGAGCTTTTAACTAGTGCAATGACACTGCACGACACTCAAAGCAATTGCTTATTAATGAAAACCTCCAGCAAAAACCACAGGCAAAACCTCAGGTTTCTACCTACAACCTCAACTCAAAACTCCTTTAAACTACCTGTAAACTTTAGCCCCAATACCCCTCAAATCCAACTGATACTTACAACTCACCATGCAGCTGATCCTTTTAGTCGGAGCTGTGCGCATGAATCAGTGCGACTGTTCCTGATCCTCCTTCGTGACTACAGTGAAAGACACAACTGTCTTCTCCTATTTTATTACAAAAATATCAAAGCATATTTCCTGCAAACATCCTGTTTGGATGGCCAGTGCTTAGCAACTCTCTTTTAGCCAATTCCTGCTTTAGAGCAGACAAACCATTCGTCATGATAAAAGCAAATTACAATGGATGCTAGAATCTGAAACAAAAACAGAGAATACTGGAAAATCTCAATGGGTCTGACAGCTTCTGTGATGCCGATGCTGTCGGCCCTGTGGAGGTTTTCCAGCGTTTTCCATTTTTCCATTCACCAGATGATGCTTCCGTGACCAAATCAATGGACCTTATTTACATAGAAACTAGAAGCAGGAATAAGACATTCAGCCCTTCAAGTCTGTTCCGCTATTTGTGTCAATCATGGCTGATCATCAAATTCAATATTCTGATCCTCCCTTCTCCCCACATCCCTTGATCTCATTAGTCCCAAGAGCTATATCTAGTTCTTTTCTTGAAATCACACAATTTTTTAGCCTTAACTACTTACTATGAAAGTGAATTCCACAAATTCACCAATGAGGAAATTTCTCCTCCCTCAATCCTAAAAGATTTGCCCATTGGGCTCCTTCCTTGAGAAAGGGTATACTAGCACTGGAGGAGATGCAGAGGAGGTTCACTAGGTTGATGCTGGAGTTGAGAGAGTTGGCTTATGAAGAGAGAAGTCGACTGAATTCATTGGAATTCAGAAGAATGACAGGAGATCTTATAGAAACATATAAGATTATGAAGGGAATAGATAAGATAGAAGCAGGGAAGTTATTTCCAATGGCGGGTGAAGCTAGACCTAGGGGCATGGCCTCAAAATAAGGGGGAGCAAATTTAGGACTGAGTTGAGGAGAAACTTCTTCACACAAACGGTTGTGAATCTGTGGAATTCCCTGCCCAGTGAAGCAGTTGAGGCTGCCTCATTGAAAGTTTTTTTAAGGCCAGGATAGATACATTTTTGAACAGTAAAGGAATTAAGGATTATGGTGAACAGGTGGGTAAGTGGAGCTGAGACCATGAAAAGATCAGCAGAGCAGGCTCAAGGAGTCAGATGGCCTACTCCTGCTACTAGTTCTTATGTTCTTATCCTCAAACTATGACCCCTAGTTCTGAATTCTTCCACCACTGGGAACATTCTTTCTGAATCCAGCTTGTCTAATCTTGTTAGAATTTTATAAGTTTCTATGAGATCCCATCTCACTCTTCTAAATTCCAAGGAATATAATCCTAGACAACCCTACCATCCCAGACTCAGCCTGATAATCCTTCACTGTACTCCCTCTAGAGCAAGCACGTTGTTCCTCAGACAAGGGCACCAAAACTGCACACAATATTGTAGGTGTAGCCTCACCAATGTCCTATACTATTGCAGTAAAACATTCATATTCCTGTACTCAAATCCTCTTGCTATGAAGGCCAGCATACCATTTGCCTTCTTTACTGGCTGCTGCATCTGCACACTTACTCTCAGTGACAGATGCATGAGGACACCAAGGTCTTACCAAATAACCATATCTCTTAATTTATATCCACTCAAATAATAGTGTGCTTTCCTATTATTGCTACCGAAGTGGATATCCTCCAACCTATCCTTATACACAACCTGTTCATCCCAGGTATCAATCCACTCCTCTGAACCATCTCCAACATATTTACATATTTCCGTAAGTGAGGGGACAAAAACTGCATTTAGTATTCAATATGAGGCCTCACAAATGTCCTTTATAACTGAAGCATAACATCCTTACTTTTAGTTTCAATTCTTCCCATACTAGAGGAAAGCATTTCATTGACCTTCCTCATTACATGCTGTACTTGCATACTAACTTTTTGTGACTTATGCACAAGAACACCAACGTCCCTCTGCATTTAATTCTGATTGTTGAAGTAATACTCTGCTCTTTTATTCTTCTTGCTAAAGTGAACTTCACATTTTATGCATTATACTCTATGTGCCAGAGTTTTACCCATTCATTCAACCTTTCTATAATTTATCTATAAATGCAATAATGTTTTCTACAACACACATTCCTATTCTATTTCTGTATTGTCTGCAATTTGACTGCCATGCCTTCATTCCCCTCAAAGTCATTGATATAAATGGTAAAAAAGTTGAAATCTCAGCACTTATTCCAGGTTCTGAGGAAACTAAGACAGAAAGTGAGATTGGAAACCAAAACCTCTGGGGAGATATAGAATTGGTAGAAAGCATACAAAAGGGGAAAAAGGCATTGGAGATCAGATGAGGATTCCAATGGCAGGCTGAAGAAGATAGAGGCTTGATCCAGAAGCTGAAAATAGGCCAAGATATAATTGCTGTTGCTGTTTCTGTTACTTAAAGATAACACTGATGGATCCACTCCATCATAAGCATAAGGCAGATGGATACTTACTTTATTAGCCAAGGTATAGAATTGGCACCCCATCTGCCATCTTAAACATTCACTCTTGCCACCACTGATGCAAAAGGACAGCATTTTATACCATCTCCAAGATGCACAGCGGCAATTCACCAAACTCTTTCGACAACAGTTTCCAAACTGTGACCTCTAAGACAAGAAACAGAAGCAGAGACATAGGAATACCACCACCTGTAAATTCCCCTCCAAACCGTATACCATCCTGACTAGGAACTATATTGTTGTTCCTTCGCTATTGCTGGGTTAGAATCGTGGAGCTCCTTCCCTAACATCACTGTGGATGTACCTGCACTGCACAGATTGCAGTCATTCAAGAAGGTGGCTGGCCATCACCACTGCAATTAGAATGGGCAATAAAATTGCTGGCCTAGACAGTGCCACTCACATTATGTGAAAGAATTAAAGAAACATTGTGCAAGGTCACTGCAGAGGGCATAATTTGGATGGAATAGTCAATTACAAGCAGGGTCTTGGATTCTGCATTGTCACTAGCATTTTAAAATGGCCAAAGATTGCCACCTAGCCATGTGGGTTCACGGATTTTCCATTCTTCTCAGTTTTTAAGGCAAGGCATTAATCTGTTTCAGTACCTGGTATAAATCTACATTTTGTAATTTGAGTATTTTCACACTCCCAGTTGCATTCCAGGAATGCCCCATGGTTGATACTGGCTGCCTGCATCTTGGCACGTTAGGCATTTTGGACACAGTAAACTTCTTTGGACTTACTTCGCTGATAATATTGATACCTAAGTGCCATCCAAATAATACACAACCCTTTTCAAAAAATGATTTTTTCCACCAGGCTGAAGGAGATCTGATCTATAAGATTGGCAAATAAATATGCCCAGAAAAAAAAATTTCAATTGAAGGAAGATAGAAATTTTTCTATTGTCTATAGAAATAAATATCTTTATTTTCTTGTTGATAAGCATTGCAATGAGTTGCAAGACCTCTGATCTGTGGAGTAACTAAATTAAATGCTTTTACATTAACAGGATGTATCACAGTTTGGTATGGCCCCTGCTCTAACCAAGACTGCGAGAAACTAGAAAAGTTTATGAATGTAGCCTATCCCAAACCAGCGTCCCATCCACTAACTCCATCTACCCTTCCTGTTGCCTCGGAAAAGCAGCCAGCATACTCATGGACTCCAAGCATGGTCTCTTCCACCTTTTTCCATCTGGAAAAAGATACAAAAGTCTGACGACATGCACCAATTGACTCAGGAACAGCTTTTTCACTGTTGCCATCACACTTTTGAATGGACCGATCTTGCAGTAAGCTGGTCTTTCTCTACACCTTAGCTATGATTGTAACATTATATTCTGCACCCTCTCCTTTCCTTCTCCCCTATGTATTCTGTGGGAGGGATTCTGCAGTCTCGCTCAATCCGAGGCTGGAAAACCCCACTGAGTTCAATAGATATTTCCACTGTTCGCCCTTTGCCCACTTTGATTCAGTGAGGAGGTAGAACTCTGACATATGAATTGTATGTATAGTGTGCAAGAAACAATATTTTTCGCTGTATGCCCATATGTGTGGTAATAATAAATCAAATCAAATCAAAATCACTCCTGTCATGTATTTTCTATCAGCTAGTTCATATTTAGAGGTAACAGTGAAAAGTTTAAACATAAGGATTCTTGTAACTCTGGTATGCTGTATTCCATGTGGTAAATTAAATAGCTTCTGCTCTGAAGCATTTATACACAAAGCATAACATCAGAGGTCTTTTGGCTTTGGCAAGCCTAAGTGCACAACCTACACGCACTATCATCTGCAATTGCAAGTCAGGCATATACGTGATCTATAATAAAAATCATCACAGATTGTACAGTAAAATGTTTGTTCATTCTAGCCTGTGCCAATATTATCTGTCCCTGTACACACATTATACATGTTATCTTTGAAGCATTCATGCCTTTACTGGTATGTGTATTGTTGGAATTGGCCATTTGTCTGATGTCTCATCCCTGGGGTAATATTGTCTCAGTAAGAAGTTCACAACACCAGGTTAAAGTCTGACAGGTTTATTTGGTAGCAAACACCATTAGCTTTCAGAGTGCTATTCCTCACCCAATGAAGGAGCAGCTAGTGGTATTTGCTAGCAAATAAACTTGCTGGACTTTAACCTGGTGTCATGAGACTACTTAGTGTGTTTACCCCAGTCCAATGCTGGCATCTCCATATCGTGATATTGCCTGTCCAGGGAATATCATTATTGTGTTGCTGCTGTGGTTATTGTTGCTTCTCATCTGTTGCATTTCTTGGGCAACAGTTTACCTCTGGGATTGATGGTCATTCAATTCCTAGTGTGGTCAATGAAATTACATCTTTCTCAACAGGCATCTGCTGTGAAAGAGCAACTTCTCCAGTTTCCATGAGTTCAGTCAATTAATATTTCCACTCTTAAAATCATCTGTGCTGGATGTACTTGATTTTTTAAAAAATGATCTCTTTGGCAATTTTCTCCATTGTTTCAACCTTTCCATTTGATTGGGGGATTGTGTGGGCATGATGCATACTGCTGAATTTCCCAATCATTAAAAAGTGACTGAGTTTTTCACTTGTGAACCAAGAGCAAGTATCACTTATCATAACATCAGCAATACCATGATGACTGAAATATGCTTTCAGGCATTCTTGAATTAACTAATGGTCACTGACATCAGCTTGTCTGACCCCCAGTAGTCTGAACAGTAGTCAATGGCAGCAAGATAGTCAGCCCCAAAGGGAGAGAAAAAACTTACTCCAAGCTTTATCCATGACCTGTCAAGAATGTCATGGGTCATGAGCAGCTATTTATCTTGCTTACCTTGATGGTCATTACAAGCACTGCACTGACTGATATGATCCTTGACCTTATTGTTCATGTTTGGTCACTAGAATAATTGTCTTGTGTTCCTCAGACTGGAGTTAATTCTTTGATGGCTTATATCAGTACACCTTAGCATTTCTTGTCTCATCTCTTTTGGAAAAATTACTCTTAGTTCCTTTGTACATCCTTGTTAGCCCAAGACTCCCTTATAAACAGTAAGTGTGTCCTTGCTGGTTTCAGGCCATCCTTTTGTCATTCTTCCTGCAGCACCACGAGAGCTGCATCTTGTTGGGTAGTTTGTTTGATCTGAACAAGCCGCTTATCTGTCAGATTCAATATCTCTGCTGGATCAATGATTCCACTGCATGTTGTACTGTTGCTTCTTGTAGAATCAGGAAGATTTCACACATTGTACAAGACCTTCATCAACTTTCTTCAAAGGTGTGCAGCTCTTGACAGCATTTCAGTAATGTACATCCATTTCCCCTGCTTAAACTTCACTTCCAAATGAATGCTCTACAATCAAAGTCACATCCTTCATAGGCACATTGAAACAGATAGAAAGGATTTGAGAAAACTGTTTTGAATGGGGCTTGTAGTCAGACTCTATGTCACTTTGTCTCTCTGAAGCAGATACTTATTAAAATATTCATGAACAAAAACAATAGTCAGGCACTCTTTTCTCAATTTGTGCATAGTTTGCTTTGATCATAGAATCCCTACAGTGCAGAGAAAGGCCATTCGGTCCCACAATTCCGCCCAGGCCTTATTCCCATAACCTCACATATTTACCCTGTTTATCCCCTGACAGAAGGGTCATTTTAGCATGGCCAATCAACCTAACCTGTATATCTTTGGACTGTGAGGCAAAACCAGAGCACCCAGAGGAAATCCATGCAGACACAGGGAGAACATGCAAACTCCACATAGACAGTCTTCTGAAGCTGGAATTGAACCTGGATCACTAGTGTTGTGAGGTAGCTGTGCTAATCACTGTGCCACTGTGCTGCCCTGGATTCTCTGGATGCAAATGCAATGACTGCCTTGTCTTGCTGGCATCACACTGCCTGGTGACCTCAACATTAACATGATAGTATAACAGCGCTGGCATTAATGTCACTAGTTTTTTTGATACAATTGAAGGCAACTCCTTGTTCTGCATCCCAAAACCATTGAACATGTTTTGCAGAAAATTTACACAGATTGATGTCAAATTAAGCACGAACTTTAATGGAAATTTAAAGTCCAACAATTAATTTGCCCATATCTGCATTTCGGATGGTAAAGAACTTTGCTTTGGCAAGCTTTATCATAATTTTTTCTGCAGCTGGCATGGGGAAGTGAGATCTCTTCAAAGCTTTACTGATATGACTTGAACTTTTGCACAGTCAGCTTTCCAGGATTTTTGAAGCTACCTTGCCGAAAACCTAATCTGTTTGAGTTGCTACTTTCTTAATTACTCCCATCTCCTTCAGTTCTTCCATCATGTCTTCCAGGCTCGATATAAAGGCAGCTGGAACTGTCCTTCCAGCCTCCCATCCATTGACTCTGTCTACGTTTCCCACTGCCTCGGCAAAGCAGTTAGCACCCTGGACGTTCTCTCCTCCATTTTCTTTCTTCGGGAAAAAGATACAAAAGTCTGAGGTCACGGACCAACAGACTCAAGAACAACTTCTTCCCTGCTGCTATCAGACTTTTGGCTGCTCTTACCTTACATTAAGTTGATTTTTCTCTATACCCTAGCTATGACTATAACACTGCATTCTGCACTTTCTCATTTCCTTCTCTTTGATGGTATGTTTTGTCTGTATAGCATGCAAGAAACAAAACTTTTCACTGTACATTCATATACGTGACAATAATAAATCAAATCAAATCAAACCAAAACCTCAGAAGTTTTTGAGTTGGTGTCACATCCTCATCTCCCTCAAGATGATATTCACCAGGAAGGGCACCCAGAACCTGTGTAAACACCATGGTAATTTCTTGGGATTTTTCCAGCGGTCAATCAATGGCTTCTTGCTGCCCAAAATATTTGCCAGTCCAAACTTTTGACTTCCTTCAGCTGAGATAAGGGACTTTGCTTGATGTCTTCTATTTGGAACTTCAAATGTCCTTTTACTTTGTCCCCTTGGGGAGAATAACATTCATCTCATCTCAACTTTGTCTGTGACGACTTCATTTTTGAGTCATCCCTTGAGCAACATCATACAGATTTGTGAAGCTAATGCATGTAGCACAAATATCTTTCTGACATTTCCTTTTAACTTGATGCTCTCCTTCAGCAGTCATCATTCCAATAGTCAAACAGCATTCAACGCCTTGAGAATTGAGGGTACCAACCTGTTCTTGAGCGTAGGTCCCCAGTGATAGTTACATCCAGTACTCTGGCCTTGATCTTTCCTCTGGCCCTTCTGTATATAGTTCTTCCTTTTCTCCACTTTTTTGTCCTTGGAATGGCTGGGCTGCCTCTCAGCATAGTATATAGCCTCATCAATGCTTTCATCAAACTCATCAGGCCTTTTGTGCATGTGAACATTATTCCTGAGCACAAGTTTCTCTTCCCGCAGCAGGTTTTCCAATTCATTCTCAAATCTGTCTTCATCTCCAAAGGACTCAATATTAGAATATGCAAAGCCATGCAAATGCACCCTGCGGTCAATGTCCTATACAAAATTGCAGACTGAAATTTCAACTACTCTCTTCTGTTTCAGCTACTCACTTCAGTGATTTTTTTTTCTCTTCCAGCTATCAAAATCCATTCAATTTCACCTGACAACAAATTACAAGTGATGGAATAAATGGCTTCTCCTCTTTGCCAACCACAATGCACAAAGGCATTTCTCTAAGCATGTTGATTTGTGAGAAGATTTAATGAATTTTTTCACACACACATAAAACAATGTTAAATGCAAACATAATAAATGATGAAAAATCATTGTAAATATGCACTTGATAATAAGTTTAATGATGATGTCCATTACATTTTGGTAAGAAAAATAAAATCATTCTGTAATCACGGCCTGGGGCCAGTTTACCTCAGTTGGTTGGGTGGCTGGTTAGTGATGTAGAGTGACCCAACAGCACGGGTTCAATTCCTGTACCGGCTGAGGCTATTCATGAAGGCCCGTCTTGTCAATCTTGCCCCTCCTCAGGTTAAATCACTATCAGCCAATCGTACCCTTATTTTACATTGTGTTCACATTTGGCCTCTTGGTGTTTGTGGAAGAATTCCTGCAGCCTCATTTGCCTGATAAATTGCTCTGTATCTGCTGTGAGACTGAAGGGGTCCATTTTGGTGTTGGCACAAAAATTGAGCCCTCAGCTGAGAACTTCGATCTTGTCTAGTTGAAGTGTGTAGTTCAACAAGTTGACAATGGTCTTCTCTGCAGCGATACTGTTTTCTACTGTGATACTGGGGGAGCCTTGCTTGCTGTTGGTGATGATGCCGAGTTCCTCAAGTTTCCTGTTCTTGATTAAAATGTAGATGGCATAGTTCTGTTGCCTTGTCTGCTTGGTAGTATTTCACAGCTGGTCTGCGTCCTGAGCACAAGTTGAGAATATGGGCTGTATCTTGTTTTTCATGTTCGGAGTTTGCTGCAGAGCTGGTGTATAAGATGGTTGAGGAGTGTGAGAGGTGTGATAGCAAAATCTCTCAGCGTAGTCTGTGTTGTAGGTTGACCTGAGTGGATTTGTGATCTGTAGTCCTTTCGGTATCTTGTCTGCTTTCTTGCTGTTTCTAGAAACTTGACGTCTGTATCAATATGCACAATCTTTCTGGAGGTCCTCTCCAATTGAAGACCATCCAATTTGTCAACGGTAGCCATGATGTGGAGATGCCAACATTGGACTGGGGTAAGCACAATATAAAGTCTCACAACACCAGTTAAAGTCTAACAGGTTTATTTGCAGCAGTAGCTTTTGGAGTCTCAGGCTCCTTCGTCAGGTGATTCACCAAATCTGTTGGGGGTGGATGGAATGGGGTAGGTGGGGTAATGGTGGGGGGAGCACACAGTTCCCAGAGAATGGCATCCTTATCTGTCATAGCAATTTTTTTTGGCAATGTATCAAAAAATATGGTGGGAAATGCTGGCAGCTCAGCAGATGAGCTACACATCATTTTTTCTACCTGACCTGTCAAAGGATCATCAGTTTCCTTATTGATCAAGGAGTTTGGGACAACTTGTATTTGAGGTATCTTTTCTCGCCCAATAAGTTTAATCTACTGTGTTCAAATTAAGGCAAATCATAATGAGAGATTATGCCAGTTTCAATTTTGATGCATAATTCTGCAAGATAAATTAAATTAAATTAATCAACACCTCTGTCTTATTGTCTGTTGGAAACAAAGATATCAATAGTGTTTACGCAGCAGGTAAAAATGCAGTTAAGATTCTGCAAGGTAACTACTTACTGGAATCCAATCAGTGTATCTTGCAAAGTAATAAATGTAGGAGGAAGGTGTCAAGCAGTGCTAATATATCTCACCTCAGAATATAATGTCTGTAAGAAAATATAGACAATGTTCGCTACATCAGAACCAGATAATGATGTACAAAACTGGTGGCAGTTAAAAAACGCACACCCCAGATCCTGCCAAAATTGGTTTAAGATTTAAAAAAAATTGGATTTATTAGCTTCAGATTAAAATGTCAAACATATATTGAAATCAATACAAAACAATAATGTGTGTGTATGTGTGTGTGTGTGTGTGTGTGTGATTGAGGAAGTAGTGGCATGGGAAGGTTGGAATAAAGGGCCTAGAAATAGACCATGATTTCTTTCCTGGGATCTGGAACTAAGAGAAGTAAGATGGGCCTGGAAGTAATTAAGACTAAACAAAATGAGACAGGAACAAATTCTACAAATGTTAGAAAACTGAAACTAAAGTAAAGAATATCAGTGAGCATTAATGCCTTTGATATGTACCCTCACTCAAAACTTCCAGCGGCAGGCAAAACGGGACTTGGGGCAGATGACTGAATGACTATGCCATCATGTTCATCAAGCTGGATAAAAACCAGGGATCATGAAAAGCTATACTTGAAAACACAATTGGCTGCAAGGTCCAAGGGGATCACCTGATCTACTAACAACTTTAGCAGAAGACAATATATCTGGATAAATAGTATTAATCGCAATTTTTCCCAAAATCTCGAGCAATTGTTTGCTGATATTACAGCAGGTGATTGAAAGAGTCCCATTCGCAGTTCCACCCTTATGTAACCTTTAGTATCCATCACAGAATTGTTACAATATCGAAGGTGGACATTCAGTCAGTTGTTTCTGTACTGGCTCCCCAAATGGGCAATTCTCTCAGCACTAATTTCATGCCTTCTCCTCACAACCCTGCATATTCTTCCTTTTGGTAAAATTCTAACTCCGTTTTGTTGCTTTGATTGAAACTACCTTCACCATGCTGTCTCTCAGGCAACACATTCCAGGCCTCAACCACTCACTGCATGGAAATGATTTTAACCAGAGTTCTGTGAACTCGCCTGCAGCTGGAATTCTCTCGGTCCCACTGTCAAAGAATGGAGTTTTGGCTGAATGGTAAATTCTCCATTCCCGCTGGCAGTAGTGCTTGGCCTTTTACTCATATCACTTTTACTTCTTTTACCAATTACTTTAAGTCAGTGCCCTCTCATTCTCAATCCAATTTCTCAATATATATCAGCATAGTTCACTTGACAGCACTCATATCTCTGAACAAAATGATATGAGTTTTCTGTCTTAACATGGGACTTGACTACAAAATTTTCAGTATAGGGCAGATGGAATGCAATATTATTGGCAGTATTGATTTTTATGGATGCATTCACAAGAGATCTGTTGGTGGCAATGAATTTCTAAAAGATTCTGCTGTAGATATATAATGCAATAACAGAGATAATGACAACAAAAGGTTAAACACCAATCCCTGAGGCAAACTTTTCTGAACTAATATAGCAAATTTGCTAGCAAGAACCTTTTTCCTCCCAATGGCATTTTCTTTGTGACTAACTAATTCCAAATGTATTGCCGTTTTGCTTAAGAGATGATATTTAGGAATATTTCACTTTCAACTGCTCCAAATATAGATGTGCTTGCATATCGAGACCAAACATTAGATACTGATCCAAATTTCCATGAAAATCCTTATTGTTGAACAAACAAGGGAACTGGCCAAATTCCATAGTATTGGATTGGCAAGGCTGAAAAAAATGGAATAGAAGATTAGGTAAATGAGAAAATGAGAGTGTGATTGGGGTAGTGTGGTCTCTTTAATGGGTAACTTTAATTTGATTTGATTTGATTTATTATCGTCACATTTATTAACGTACAGTGAAAAGTATTGTTTCTCGCGCTCGGCAGACAAAACATACCGCTCATAGAAAAGGGAATGAGAGAGTGCAGAATGTAATATTACAGTCATAGCTAGGTTGTAGAGAAAGATCAGCTTAATGCAAGGTAAGTCTGGTCAAAAGTCTGACAGCGCAGGGAAGAAGCTGTTCTTGAGTCGGTTGGTGTATGACCTCAGACTTTTGTAGCTTTTTCCAAAGGAAGAAGATGGAAGAGATAATGTCCAGGGTGTGTGGGGTCCTTAATTATGCTGGCTGCTTTGCCGAGGCAGCGGGAAGTGTAGACAGAGTCAATGGATGGGAGATTGGTTTGTGTAATTTTTTGCAGGCCACATGAGCACGCCAGAACTAATAGAGAACAAGCACATGAATCAGGGCCAATCAAGTGCGCTTTCTCAGGCTGAAAGGCTTCAGTTAGAGTTAGGGCAAATGCCCTGCTTGTTGGTGCTTTTAAACCATTAGTTGTACATAGTTCTTCTCAATCAAACTTGCCATACAGAGTCATCTCGAGTCACTACACTGGTGATGAGGACAAGGAATTTTGGTAGTGGATCGGCCTAGGTGCCCGGGAGAATTGTGGACGAGATTGGACCAGTCTCATATGTAATGAAGGCAAAGGGCTGTTGATTTAAGAAGCATGTCAACTACTTAAGCAAGAACGTAGACCAACTCCAGAAGACAAGGAAGTATGTCCCACATTTATTTGTACCAGCCTCTGAACAAGAAGTTTTGATGCCCACGGAGGGACCAGGCCCGCTTCTGACTTCAGTGGCTGAGACAGAAGAAGAGATCAGCAAGGGTTTAGTCTCAGAGCTTGTTAGTACATCAGTTCCATCAATTCATTGGTTAATGAAGAGTTGCAGCATTTCACTAGACTAACATTATGAACTATTTTTCTCTGGTATCCCTTCTGTAATATTGCTTTTTCTCTGCTTGCATTAACTGTTTTACTTTTTGTTTTATCATAGGTAGTCCAAGACATTTTGGGGGAAATGGAGTATAGTAGCATAGCTCTTTAATGGGTGATCCTTCATGGGTCATGTGACTGGGGCCGAATCAATGAGCACGAATGGGTGAACTGAAGCCAATCAGTTGCAAGGACATGTATTCCCAAGGCAGGAAGGATGCAGTTGGAGTCAGGGTATGGCTGGGAGCAGATCTGCATGGCCGTGCTGTTAAATCTTTAGTAATACGTTGTTCTTCTCAGTCAATAAATCATTTAGTTTGTTACTTGCTACATCAAGTTGGCTCAAGTTACAAGAGTGATGACATGAAGATTGGGTTTCAAAAGACAGAAAATTAACTGTGGAAAAAAAGATTGGCTTAAAATTCTGGGAAGAAATCTCTTAAAGTAAGAGATGGTGTGGAGTCTAGCTTTCAACACCTTGAAGATGGAGGAAAGCGGACAAGCTTTGTAGGATAGTATATTTCGAAAGGACAACTGAACAGAGTAGTGCCCATTATTTATTCCTGATCCAGTCTTGTTTCAGATTATATCTGATCATTGCCAAAACAAAAAACACACACTTGAGTCTTGGTCCCAGACCACAAGGGAAAATGTTCCACCACAGCCATATTTAGAATGTGTACCATATGTAAAATTCTGGATATTTTGACAAATACGCTGTGACTGACAGGGGATGATGGTTACATAGGTTTTTCAGTGGGCTAACGTGTATGCAAATTCAGAAACATGGAAACATACATAGAAGATAGCAGCAGGAGGAGGCCATTTGGTCCTTGGAGCCTGCTCCGCCATTCATTACGATCGTGGCTGATCGTCCAATCCATAGCCTAATCCTGCTTTCTTCGCATAATCTTTGATCACATTTGCCCCGAGTGCTATATCTAGTTGCTACATGAATACATTCAATGCTTTGGCAAGAGTCTAAAGCTACATGAGGAGACATAGAATAATGAGTTTTGATTACAGCTTAGGTTCTTTTTGCCAATTCATTTGTGGGACACGGATAACACTGGTTGGCCAGTATTTATTGCCCATCTCTAATTATCCTTGTTCACAGGGCAACTGAGAGTCAATCACATTACTGTGGTTCTGGAATCACGTGTAGGCCAGATTGGGTAAGGATGGCAGATTTCCTTCTCTAAAGGACATTTCTGAAACAGATGGGGTTTTCTGACATCCATAGAAAAAAGAACATAGAAAACTACAGCAAAAACAGGCCCTTTGGCCCACATGTTGCACCAATTATATCACTACCTACTGGGCTTACCTATAACCCTCAATCCTATTAAGTCCCATGCACACAATCATAAGTCTCTTAAAAGACCCTATCGAACTTGCCTCCACCACCACCGATTGCAGTCGATTCCACTCACTCACCACCCTCTAAGTAAAAGCTTACTCCTGATATCTCCTCTGTACCTATTCCCCATCACCTTAAACCTGTGTCCTCTTGTAGCAACCATTTCAGCCCTGGGAAAAAGCCTCCAAGAATCCACCCAATCAATACCTCTCAACACCTTATAAACCTCTATCAGGTCACCTCTCATCCTTCGTTTTTCCAAGGAGAAAAGACCTAGCTTCCTCAATCTATCCTCATAAGACATGTCTCCCAATCCCGGCAACATCCTTGTAAATCTCCTCTGCATCATTTCAATAGCTTCTACATCCCTCCTGCAATGAAGCAACAAAAACTGAACACAGTATTCCAAGTGGGGTCTGATTAAGGTCTTACAAATCTGCAGCATTATCTCCTGACTCCTAAACTCAATCCCTCAATTGATGAAGGCCAGTACACCATACACCTTCTTAACCACATCCTCTACCTGTGAGCCCGATTTAAGAGTCCTATGGATCCGGACCCCAAGCTCCTTCTGATCCTCTACACTGCTTACCCTTGATATTGTACTCCTTCATCCCATTTGACCTGCCAAAATGGATCACTACACATTTATCTGGGTTGAAGTTTATTTGCCACTTCTCCGCCCAGTCTTGCATCCTATCTATGTCATGCTGCAACTTCTGACTTCCTTCCAAACTATCCACAATTTGACAATGGTTTCATGATCATCAGTAGCTTCTTAATTCCAAATAGTTTTTATTAAGTTCAAATTCCATCATCTGATGTGATGGGATTGGAACCTGGGTCCCCAGAACATTGTCTGAATTTCTAGATTAATAGTCCATCAATAATACCATTATACTATCACCCCTTTCTAAAAGGGTAGGGTAGTAGAATAGTTAAAATATTGGATTGATAAACCATGAGCTCAAATCACAAACTGTCAAATTCAATTCAATAAATTTAGTAATTTATGTGCTGGCACCAAGGAGCAAATTGACCATGCAAACTGTTGGGTCATTCACCAATGGTGTTTGTTGAAAGGATCCTACCTGTCATTGTAACTCCATTTCTGCACTGTAGGGTTGATTTGTAATGCTCTGAGCATTAAATGTGAGCAAGCAACTCTGCTTTAAACCATCGCTTATAGTTCATACTCTTCACACCCTACTCGCATCTTCACAGAGCAGTCAGGGACAAGCAATAAATGTAGCTCCTATCTCAAGGATTAAAAAAAAATTGAAACCTGACTACTTAATACCTCTATTCCATGAAAAATAGACTTCGATTTTTCTGGACATCTTACTGAAAACATTAAAAAATGTCCTTTGGTTAACAACTGATGAATAACATAGTTTCAGTGAAGGAGTTTTGAAAGCTATGATTTATAGACTTCTATCTTTGCAACTGAAAACAAGATTTGAATAAATAACATAACATCACTGAAATAAATGTAGCCATTAATCCCAGTATCCTATGACCATATTAGGCAAGTTAAAGAAAGACTCACAGTGTATATTGTTTTACCAGACTTTCTTCTTGGCATTGACAGATTGTGTATAGCTAATTGAAAACAGAAATATGATTGACTCAAGAGCCAACTGTTATATTTAAAGTGAATTATTAAAGAACTATTCTACACCTCCTAAAGGCAGTTGATTGCAATTAGTAGCCTTCTGTCAATGGATGAATAAAAAACTGATATATTTCACGCTGAATAATAGAAGGCTGCTGAACATAGGATGATTCACAAGTAAGAAGCTGTGAATGTATTATCTGGAGTATTATGACTACTAAGATAAACTTCAGCTCAAACAGCTTAAAGCATCTTCTATGCGTTTTTTCCATGTATGGTTAAAATCTCTCATCTAGTTTCCTTCTTTTCTCTGGATCACATGTAATGGGGTAGAAGCTACTTCCACATCACTTTCCAAAACTATCTATTTCCACGCTGATAATCAGTATTCAATTTCTGTGATAGTACGTTTGTCTTTCTCCTACACACTGATACATTTCTTTTTATTGCACAATTAGGCATG
Source organism: Sphyrna mokarran (assembly GCA_024679065.1). NCBI lineage: Eukaryota > Metazoa > Chordata > Chondrichthyes > Carcharhiniformes > Carcharhinidae > Sphyrna > Sphyrna mokarran. The sequence goes on along the minus strand of JAGIQG010000007.1, from coordinate 32,894,853 downwards.
GGTGCCAAGCATGTGTGAGTAAACAACTCCTTTTAATTCACTGCAGAGGTTTAAGTGACTGCAGGAAAACAATGACAGCTACAACATCGAAGAAGCAGATTGTTAACATCCACTCCCTTCACCACCGATGCCCAGTAAGCAGCACTGTGTACCATCTATGAGACGTATTGCAGGAACTCATCAAGGCTTCTAGCAAAGATCAAGTGTAGTATCACCTCGTGGCTTTTTGGCAAAGATCAAGCATAAGATCAAGCCAAGATCAGGTGCAAATTCTGTCAGTTTGGATTGTGGATGTCTCTCTGGGTTTGAACTGGATTTGAATTGGATTTAATTTGAACTTGAATTGGCTTTTGGAGCAAGCAAAGAGTTGATAAAGATCTTCCTCTGTCCCATCTGTGCATTGAATTTGTAACTCTGAGAAAGGAATAAAGTTTTTAAAAAAACTCATCAAGGCTGCTTAGATAAAACATTCACAGTCCACAAATGTTACCATCCAGGAGGACAAGGATATCATATGCATGAGAACCTGGGAAATTTCCCTCCAATCCACAAGCCATTATGACTTGGAAAGAGGTCACCATTCCTTTATTGACGCGTAGTCAAATACTGGAACTTCCCTGCTAACAGCAGTGTAGATGTACCTACACCACATATGGATGCCTTGCCAATGAAACAGACTGCTTTTTTGGATAGTATGAAGCTTCCTAAGTGCTGTTGGAGCTGCACTCATCCAAGCAAATGGAGACTATTCCCCCACACCCTGAATTGTGCCTTGTTGATGGAGGACTGCAGCACTTCAAGAAGGCAGCTGACCAAAATTTTCCAAAAAAAAAGGGATGGGCAATAAATACTGGCCGAGTCAGTGATACCGACATCCCATAAATGATTTTCTTAAAAATCACCTGGATGTTACATAGCAGTTCTCTAGGGGGAGGTCTGTAGAATATGAGATCAATACATCATAAATGACTGTCGTCTACTGTTGCTGTGGAGTTTCTGACAGTTTTCCTCTGAAATTATGGCAGGATTTTGGGAGAACGTTGAAAAAGTTTAATGTCAATGTATTTAACCTGTATCTTATTCATCTCATATTTAATTGTCTCACACTGGTTGCCTACTGTTTGATTTTCCAATTTTACAAGCGGAATTATCTAGGCTGGATTCCTTTATCTATTTTAATATTACATTTTTTTTCAGATGAACACTGAAACAAATTAGGCTCCGCTTGTTATTTCCCATAGGTCCTTGCATCTTCAGCTAATGTATTTATATATTTCATTCTTCAGGATCCAGCATAAGACATAGTACTGCATCGTTCCTTGTTAAATATAAAGTAAGAAGTCTCACAACACTAGGTTAAAGTCCAATATGTTTTTGTGGAATCATGAGTTTTCGAGGATTGCTCCTTCATCAGGTGAGTGGAAGTTAGTGTTAAATATACAGCACATTTGAGCACATAATCTGACAGTCTGACACAGAGTACAGCACCGTTGAAGTCACTTTTTCCTATACTACAATATTGCTTGCACTTCAATAGTGCTTCATTGACTGGGGGATGCTTGGGCTTATTTTTAGGTCATAAGGATGCTATATTAATGCAATAATATAAAAGTAAAGTTTAATTATTCGTCACAAATAAGGCTTGCATTGACACTGCAAAGAAGTTCCAGTGAAATTCCCCAAGTCGCCACACTCCAGTGCTGTTCATGTCAATGCACCTAACCAGCACGTCGTTCAGATTGTGGAAGGAAATCAGAGCACCCAGATGAAACCCACGCGGACACGGGGAAAATATGTAAACTCCACACGGTGACCTAAGCCGGGAATCAAACTCAGGTTCCTGGCACTGTGAGACGGCAGTGCTAACCACCGTGCCATCATGCTGTGCAAAATGCTGGGATCTGAAACAAAACCTGAAAATGCATGTTTTATCTTAATGCAAGTTTTCTCTAAATTTATTCATTCATGTAAGTAGGCGCGGTACATATTTTTGAGCTGGTGGCAGCACTCTGTCAGTGGAAAATACCACTCACGTAGCCAACACATACATACAACTTGAAGCAAATTGCTGAAAATGTTGTTCAAATTTCTGAGCGACTATGCTTTGTTGATCAAATTTGCAAATGCATGAAACACTGCCACTTTTGGACCCGAAAAGTGTCCAGTTTACTTCAGATTACCCCAGAAAGGCAACATATCTTGATAACAATTGAACACCCTAAAAAAAAACATCTTATTGATTTGCTTCATTTAGAAGTAACATGTATTATACACGGGAACCCGTTCTCTGCAAACCAAAAGGAATATGTTAACTCTTTGTGCCTTTTTTGGATTACCCAGTGGCTTGGGGAACCTATATTTTCATGTTGCTTTCTCCTTGGCAACAACTCAGCCAATCAAACTTGTCAATCAACCAGCAATCTTTTCTTCTGTGGTATAAATTGTTGTGATGGTCATCCTTGCATTTGTCCTAATGATGCAAGGCAAAAAGCTTTGGCAACAGGTCTCTCGGAGATGACATCTCATTTGTTGTTAATGTCTGTGTCATTTCATTAAAGAACTCCAGCTTAAGCATTAGATGTTGTGTGTGTGCAGTTCTAGTAGAGTGTCACTCCAAAATACAGAGAAGAAAGAAATTGCTAGGAATTATATGCACTGGCAGGAAACATCAGTCTCCCAGTGATCCACCTGCCATTGATTTTAAACTTAGATAAATGATCATTTGTTGAAGGACTAGGGTACAATGCAAAAATCATTTTTATATTTATTGGACACTGGCTGTCAACATATAAATGAAGTGTTTATGCACAGTAGGTGTACAAAAATAACGTACATGGAAGATTACTGTGACTGAAGCTCTGCCAATTAATAGCACATTGGTTTATTTTTGTTATGATAGTTTCGCACCATAAGTTTCAATTTTTTACTTCATTTATATGACACCTTTCACACAGAATTTTACAAAGCACTTCACATTCAATGGATTTCTTTTGATATCACCTTTATATTACAGGTAAATGCTGGAACCAATTTAAAACTGTTCTCAGAATGGAGGCATGTATTTGTACTTGAGTGATTTGCTGTGTCGACTAAACTATCTGAGAGTGAAGTCACTTGTAAGTTGGACTTGATAAGGAGGACAGGTGTCCTTCCCCTAAAGAACATTAATGAATCAGTTGGGTTTTCAACCACAATTCAACAGTTTCATGGTCACTTCCACTGACACCAACTTTATATTTAGGGACTTTTTAAAACTAAATTCAAATTTTCAAGTTGCTATATTGCCATGTCAGCTCCCGTTCTCTAGATTACTAGTCCTGGAATGTAACTGCCACATTGCTAGCACGAGGGGACACAGCTTTAAATTAAGGGGTGATAGTTATAGGACGGATATCAGAGGTAGGTTCTTTACCCAAAGGGTGGTTCGGGAGTGGAATGCCCTGCCTGCAGCAGTTGTAGATGCGCCAAGTTTGGTGGCGTTTTAAGAGGTTAGTTGATAAGTATATGGAAGAGAAGGGAATGGTTTAGTTTGGAGGGGCATTGCTTTTTATATTGGTCGGCGCAACATCGAAGGCTGAAGGGCCTGTTCTGTGCTGTAATGTTCTATGTTCTACGTTCTATGTTCTATAAACATTGCTGTAATCATATATTCGCACATGCCAAGGTTCCACAAATGGTAATGAGCTATATGATAGGTGATTCTGCTTTAGTGATTCTGGCGGACAGATAAATGCTGATAAAGTCATTTTGAGAACTCCCCTATTTTTTCAATAGCGCCATGGGATGTTTTGCTTGAGAAGATCAGATGGATCTTCAGTTCAATGCAATATTTGAAGATGGCAGTTTCAACAATGCAGTGTTCCTTCAATATTGCCCAACATTACTCTTGAAAATAGACCTGTCAAAAATCTTTAAGTTATGAAAGGATTGGATGGAATACTTGTGGACAAGAATAGAACTAGTGGTTATAAACGTAAGATAGATATTAAAAAGAATAGAGGGTGTTGGAAAAACTCAACATATCTGCCAGCATCTATCAGGAGAGAAACTGAGTTAAGATTTTGAGTCCAAAGTCTCTTTGTCTTTCAGTTCTGATGAAAAGTCCACACTCTTGAAATGTTAGCTCTGCTTCTCTGTTTTTCTGCTGGTGGATGCTGGCAGACTTGCTAAGTTTTTCCACATCCTCTGTTCTTGTTTCAGATTCCAGCATCTGTAGTATTTTGCTTGTTTTAGTTGTTAACAAATTCAGCAAGGAATTCAGAGCCTTCTTTATTCAGAGAATATTTAGAATGTGGAATCAACCACCACAAGGAATGATGGGTGGAGTGACGTTAATATATTTAAGGGAAGCTAGTTAAACATATAACAGGGGAGAAAAGAAAATAAGGTATTGTGATGGGGTTAGATAAAGAAGGGGTGGTTAGAGATTCAAATGGAGCTAAACCTGTTGGACTAAATGGTCTGTTGCTGTGCAATAAATACTATGCAAAATGTGTGCAAGCCAAGAATAGGATTTCAATAAAATAAATAATCATTATTTTAGCTTTCAATGTTGGCTGGAAGCCACATTTGGCCAGGTTGCAGCCATCATAGTTGCAAAATTCTGCTCTGCATTATTAGTAAAATAGACACTTTGGGTACCATCTTAGTACCAAAATACTTAGTGTGTCACGTACACTCACTTCCCGCATAGTCCATCCTGACCACGATCTCAGTAAGGGTATTAGTGTGGGCGTTAAAAACATGCACTGGGAGAATAAAGTAGGTAGATCACAAAGTCAGTCAGTGTCTATCATTTGATGCTAGCACCATTTCAGTTAATGCCTTCTCTTGAACAAATGGCTGACCATGTGTTCAGCAGCAGGAAGGATTCTCTGCCAACTCCATTTAAAAGAATCATCAACAACTCGCAGTTTAGGTGTTGATTACTTTTTACATGCTCTGTATGAGTTTGTGAAAGTGCTGTTTTTTTTTCCCAAGAGTTGATTGCAGGTGAATGTTGAAGGAGCAATCTTGCAGAAGGCCGGGTTGGGGGGGTGGGGGGTGGCCAGGTGCAGGGGGGGACATTGACACAGATGCTGTAGTCTCTTTTTGGCTGCAATATAAGAAATAGTGCAGAGGCAGCAAAAGTAAAGAGAAGTTGCTTGCAAGGACAGGAAGAGGGGGGAGAGACATGCTGTCAGCAGAATGCCCTGTTCATTTAAAATTTCACAGAAGCGCAGCTAAGCCAAAATAACGTGTGCAAAATCTGTATTCAATTATATTTATATAGCATCATTAACACAAGAAAATGTCCCAAGGTGTTTCATGGGAGCATTATAAAACAAAATATGGCACTAAACCACATTAGGAAATATTAGGTCAAATGATAACATTTTTGGCCAAAGATATAATCTTAAGGAGCTTCCTAAAGGAGGAATGCAAAATGGAGATGATAGAAAGTAATTCCCAGAGCTTAAAGCCAGGATACCTGATGGCATAGCAACCAATAGTGGAGTTATCATAACTGGAGATGCTCAAGAGGCCAGAATTAGATTATGACAGATATCTCAGAGGGTTGTGTGGCTAGTGAAGATGACAGGGTGCAAATGGACAAGGAACATAGGAATATAGGAATTAAGAGCGAGAGTAAGCAATTCAGCCATTCAAGCCTGCTTCACCATTTTATATGATGATGGCTGATCTCCACTTCATCTTAACTCCCCTTCCCTGCTTTTTCTCCATAGTCTTAATCCTGCATTTAATCGAACATTATCTATCTCTTTCTTGAACATATTGTTTGATTCTGCATCCACTGTACTCTGAGCCAGTGAGTTCCACAGATCCACAACCATCCATGAGAAGTAGCTGCTCTTTATCTCTGTAGTGCCCAGCGGGCAGCTTGCAAAACAACCACCCTAGAGTCTCCTGGCCTATTGTGCTGAAAAAGCAGCGCAGTGGGACGGAAGAATCACCCCCTATGTTTATGCTTTCAGCTAGCTTTCATAGTCCATGAAGGGCTTGGAATGCAAGGTTTAGAATTTTAAAATCAACTCATTGCTTGACGGGAAGCCAAAATAATTTGGCAAGCACAGGATCAATGAAGAAAACAGGAGTTGGTGTGAAATAAGGCAGAGTTTGGAGGGTTGAATGTGAGAACCCAGCCAGGAGTGCAGTGAAATGAGTCTTGAAGTAACAAAGGCATGAATGAGCTTTTTCAGAAGCAGATGATCCAGTACAAGAACAAAAGCAGGAAACATGACAGAAATATGTGGTCTTGCTGATAGCATGGATATGTGGTCAGAAGTTCACCTCAGAATTAAATATGACTTTGTGGTAATGAATAGATTGGTTCAGCTTCAGCCGGGAGAGATAGCTGAAAGTTGGTACCTGGGGATCAGAGTTTTGAACAGGAATAACAATGGTTTCAAATTGGAGGAAATCACTGCTCATCCACTACAGAATATCAGAGAAGCAGTCTGAAAAATGAGCTGCAGTGGTGGAAGTATGATTGGGTACAATCAGCAAACAAAGGAAAATTTATGCCTTGCTTTCAGATGATGTTACTGAGGCGCAGCATATAAATGAGAGATAGAAGGAGACTAATAATTGGAGACACCAGTGTTTCAAATTTCAACATCCACAGTAATTTCCTTTAGCTTCACATGGATAGACGACTTGTTAGCTAAAAAGAGAGCAGAGAGTAGGGATAAATGGGCCATTTTTTGGATTGATAAGCTGTTACTTGTGAACTGCCACTATGCTGGGGCTGAGCTAATTACAATTTATACTGATGACTTCCATGGAAGGGACAGAATATATGGTAGCTAAATTTGCTCATAACGAAATAAGTAGGAAAGGAAGTTGCCAAGAAGACAGGTTGCCAAGACGACATAAGGAGTGTATAGAGGGATTTAAATAGGTTAAGTAAGGAGGCAAAAAATTGGCATTTGGAGTATAATGTGGAAATTGAGAATTTGTCCTCTTATAGGTGGGGTGAGACTGCAGAACTTTTGTGAAACAGAATGATCTGGCTGTCCTGGTACAAAAACATTGATTTGCAAGTACAGCAAGGCAAATGGAATGGTGGTGTTTATTGAAAAGAGAACGGAATATAGAAGTAGGGATATTTTGTTGCAGCTGTATAGGACTTTAATTAGACCTAATCTGATGTATAATATGTAGTTTTGGTTTCCTTACTTAAAGAAGAATATAATTGTATTAGAAACAGTTCAAAGAAGGCTCATTCAACTGATTCCTGGGATGAAGGAATTATCTTATGAGCAGAGATTGAGCTTATACCCATTGGAATTTAGAAGAATGAGCTGTGATCTTATTGAGGCATCTAAGATCACTGAGGGAATTTGAGAGTATAAATGTTCGGAAAAGTTTCCATTTATGGATAAGTCTAGAACCAGGCACGGTTTAAAATGAGACTGAAGATGGAGAATATTTTTTTGTCCGAGGGTTGTTACTCTGCACAATTCTATCCCCAGAAATCAGTGGAGGCTGGGTGGTTTAATTTTTTTAAGGTTGAGTTTGATAGATTTCGATCAACGAAGGAGTTATGGATTACAGGTAGAAGACAGAGTCATCGAATCATAGAGGCCCTAATTTGTCTATGTTGCCCTTTTTTTAAAACCCCTAAGCTAATCCCAATTGCCCACATTTGGCTCATATCCCTCTATACCTATCGTACCCATGTAAATATCTAAATGCTTTTTAAATGATAAAATTGTACCTGCCTCTACTACTACTTCTGGCAGCTTGTTTCAGACACTCACCACCCTCTGTGTGAAAAAATTATCCCTCTGGACACTTTTGTATCTCTTCCCTCTCACCTTAAACCTATGCCATCTAGTTTTAGACTTCTCTACCTTTGGGAAAAGATATTGACTATCTACTTTGTCTATGCCCCTCCTTATTTTGTAGACCGCTATAGGATCACCCCTCAGCCCCTTATGCTCCAGAGAAAAAAGTCCCAGTCCACTCGGCCTCTCTTTATAACTCAATCCATCAAGTTCCAGTAGCATCCTAGTAAATCTTTTCTGTGCTCTTTCTAGTTTAATAATATTTTTTCTACAGAAAAGTGAAGTTGAAGTTACAATCGGATCAGCCATGATCTTAGCAATGGCTTGGGGGCAGAAAAGTCAATTCCTGCACCTCATTATTGTGTTCTTTTGGATAGGTAACATGTTCAATCTAACCCTTAACGTTTTGTTTCTGAAGAACACCAGATCATCTGTTACATAATGACGGGCAGGAATGAATGTGATCCCTCTTGGATCTCCAGCTGTTCTGTCTGTCCCTCAGTTGCTTTGGTTGGTGTCTGAAAGAAAGTCCTGCCAGATGCGGAGAATAAATGAGGGAGACAGTAGAATATAACTCCCCAAAATGAAAGCCACCACGTAAAAGTGCCTATCACCAAAAGAGCACCACAGGAATTTTTATGTTTGACCATCTGTGTTTATCTTTACTCTTTGAACCTTTATTCCAATTCTTCAACACTTATTTATTCAGCTCAATACGATGTTAATTGCTTTCTTGGGCATACATTCCCCCCATCTACTACTGCGTGGGAGAAAATATTATGCTAAAGTTTAGTCTCATTTGTCAGTATTCACTTTATCTCAGCCACAATAGCAGCTTTCATTTCAAGTTGTGTTCCTCTTGATTGATAAGGTAAACACAGAGATGGGAAAATTGAAAGAGAACATTCTTGGACAAGAGGCTGAAGGCATGAATGCAAGAATTGGGTTTTAGGAAGATTTTGATGGTAAAGTGCAACAAAACAAAGAGATTTTGAAAGAACGGCAGTGAAGAGGATTGGATTGCAATAAACTAAAGGGGGAAAATGATGGGTCAGATGATGAACATTAACTCAGCCAGAAAACACAATAATGTATGCAGGGACACACAGGTGGAGAAGATTTCTCAGCTTATGTAGAGCAAGACTTTTGAGGAATTTGAATGTTAAGTTACTGATTTACATCTCCAATATGAATGCTTATAACTGGATTAGAATGCTGCATTATGCTCCTAATCAATTTTCATCACCAATTCTCCAGCCGTTCAGATCCTGCCACTGCTGCAAGTGAGGACGGTGTATTTAGCACTCAGCCAAATCTCCATTCACTGCAGCGGGACTGAAGAATTTGGACTTCTTCTTTGAATCACTTCTCATAATCCGAGAGCCTCAAGAGGCAAAATTATTCTTCTTCCTCTTTCTGAACTCCTTCCAACAAACTAACAACTATATATTCTATTTGGAAAGCAAGCAGCACATTTCTGTTGCCATATGTCACAATGTCAAAAATAAAATGAGAAAGAGAAATGGGGCTTTCATTTCTCGTTCTTTCTTCTGCTGCAGTGAAGCCAGAAACCTATCAGTGCCTTGCCATTGCAAACTTTCCTCACCAGAAAATTATATTTGGCTGGCCTCAAAGCTTTGTTTACTGAGCAGAATTACATTTTTGATAGCGTGAAGGCAGAAAGCAATTTAAATACTGCTCCAGTTTAGCAAAAGAGTAATACATATCTGCATTACAAAACAGCTCATCTTCTCACCAACAATGAGCAATGTCATGGCTGTTTTATTGACCTCACTAATTAGCTGAATTTGCAAAGCAGATAAAGACCCAAAATGAGAGAATATTTCTAGCCAGTTCCATCCACAATCTACGTAGCATTATTCTATCATCGGCTGTCTCACATTCCGTCCCTTTCTTCCCAATTCTTGATTTCTTGCTTAAAGGAAGCTAAAGGTTAGATTTTACAGGGTTTGGCACAAGACTTCAAAAAGTACTACCGGACCTCCTGCAATTCATCCCGAATTGATGTACTCTATGCATCCCAGGTTTCATACTAGGAGCACAAGTTCATAAAATCACCCTTTGAATTCCCAGACCTACGCAGAGAAAATAAATCAAGCAGAGATATAAATATGTTTATATCCTTCAAATCTTCCATCATAATACCAATTGATCCAATTTTCTTTTCAAGATATTTATTGATTCCAAATCAATTACCTCCTCTTTTAGCCTGCTCCCGCATGTCCACTGCCATAATTTAGAGTTTAGAAAGTTTATTTCTTAGTCACAAGTAAGGCTTGCATTAACACTGCAATGAAGTTACTGTGAAATTCTCCTAGTCGCCATGCTCCGGTGCCTGTTCGGGTCAATGCACCTAACCAGCACCTAATCAGTCTTTCAGTTTTCAATGTTAGTCAAAGCATTCACAGTTTATTTTCCCCTGTTCGCTCTTTGGAAGCTGTTCCAAAGTCCGTCACATTCCTCCTCAACATTTTCCTTTTAGTTTCAGCCAAACTGATTTAACTTTATGAGTAATGCTTGCTCAGACTGAACAACAAACATTGAGATCACAAGATACATATGGATGAGGATCTTTCATTTTTCCCTTCCAGTGTACCAATCACTACCAGCTTCCCATTACTGCATCCAGCTGTTGCTTAAATGAATCCTTTACCATCTTCCCAGCAGTCGGCTTCATCTGTTAATGATTCTCTTCTGTCTCCCACTCTAAATTAGCCCATCATAGTCCTTGGATGGTTCCCTATCCTCCTGTAACCCTGGCATAATTGAAATGGATGATCTGTGATGTTAACTAGCTTACATTCTTCTCCAAGGTCCCATCTGAGAACTCTATCTGATGTTAAAAAGCTAATTAATACTTTCCACTTTATCTTTCTTCAGAGCATCATTAAGCATGGCTTCAGGAAACTGAAAGCTTGGTGTCAGGTCTTTAAAAAAGTAACTTTCTCACTGGTTTCATTCTGCCTCTTGCCGCACCACCAATTTGCAATCATTAATATCGATAAGCATTTAGGAGGATCAGTCTTGGAAAACTAACATAAAAGAACAAAAACTAACGTAAATGGGAACAGAACAATATGAATAGGCCATTCAACTCTTTGAGTCTTTTCTGACAAAAATATCAGCTGCACTAAGTAAACGTACAACCTCCATATTGCCTAAACCTTTATTTGCTCATCTGTAGAGTGACTAGTACTGAAATTTATTTATTACTGTCACAAGTAGGCTTACATTAATACTGAAATGAAGTTACTGTGAAAATCCCTTTGTCACCACATTTTTATGCTGTTTGAGTCCGCTGAGGGAGAATTTAGCATGGCTAATGCACCTAATCAACACGTCTTTTGGATTGTGGGAGCAAACTGGAGCACCCAGAGAGAAACAGGAAGATCATGCAGACTCCGTACAGACAGTGACCCTGGCCTGGAATTGAACAGAGTCCCTGCCACTATGAGGCAGCAGTGCTAACCACTGTGCCACCATAGAAGCCATAGATCTATATCCATCATTTAGGTATAATAGGATAATGCTGGAGACATCTTAGAATCTTTGCAAGAGGGGCATTTGGCCATTTCTCAGGGCGCTCATAAAACTCACACTTCTTCATAGTTCTGGACATTTTTGTGTTAGTGAGACAGCTCCACACAGTTGCTTGAGCTAGCTTACTTGGCAGGTTGAGTGTGGCTGACAAAATATAAATCTGTTCTTCATTAAGCAAGTGTTTCCAATGTTTTATTCTTTTGTTTATTTTGTTAATGCTCTATTGAGCCTGTGAATTAATAGCTCATTACTGTTCCAAATGTTATCAGGCATCGCATGAAGATTATTTCAAGTGTAAGTGAAGAAAGAAGCCCTCTTATGTTTAATCATTAACAGTTTAAGCCTGTTTGATGCTTCGTAGCACTGAACCGCAGTTTTGCTGTAAAAATAGATACGTGGTTGAATCTTTCTGCTTTGCATTCATCAGGACGGTTGCAAGAAAATCAAATTGCAATGTAATCATCAATTTGGGCTGCATAAGAAATGCAAGGTGATTGGTTGGCAATTCAAATCTGATTAGTTACAGGAAATTATTGTCCCCCTCACTTCGTTTAATATGAAAAAAAGGTGCAATGCCTGGACAGGTTACTTTTATCTGCAGTGAACTGGTTTCTGCATATGAATATATGTAACTTTGGCGAGTGTAAATTAAGGTTGATTGTGAGCCAGACTGATGAACTTAAATTGGTTGTTTATGTAACTCTTAGCACACTTAGGATTGTTTAGCAATGCTGACCAATCGCAGAATCATATTTAATGTTAAATGTTATGTTGTGGGCTTCAGATGGGCGAGTTAAGCACAATGAGTACTCTGTCTGTTGTGAACATGCAATGCAATCCACCAGTTATTGGGATGTATGACTTAAGAACTTGCCATATGAAGTTCTGCCACTCTGAAATTCACATTCCATTTTTCTCATTTATGTGATAGGAAGAAAGACTGGGGAAGCTGTGAAAATGGAATAGAGTCCTAACAGGATTCAGGGTGTGAAGGAGGGTCATTGAATAGCTGTAGGAGTGTATGGGCTTATAGTGAGTACTGGTTGATAGCCTGGCCTCACCTAGGGACCCAGTTCAACTCCAACATTTCCATATCATGGCTCTCACCTAAAGAGGCAGAGGAGATAAAGAAAATCAGAGAAAAGGTTGGAGACAAATTATTTAAATTGGAAACGAAGTCAATTGTGTTACAGTTCAAGCAAGAAGAAGTGGCACCAATATAGTTATCATTGAACTGGAAATGAATAGGAGTGGAACAAAGAATGTTTCACATACCACACTAGGTATAACTAGTGTCAGTGCAGATACACATGTGAGGAAGTGAATGGAGTTGAAAAAGAGGTTATTCAATATGAGAACAAGTTCAACTAACTGGAAGACGAGGGTGATGGATGAGAGCAGAATGAACATACATTTAAAGAAGAAACAGATGCTTTCAGAGTATTCTGATGGGGCTTAGAGATGTAAAGAGATTATACATCCATAATGGAATAGAATGGACTCTCACAACACTAGGTTAAAGTCCAACAGGTTTATTTGGAATCACAATCTTTCGGATCACTGTTCCTTCATCAAGTGAGTGTTCTGAGGTTTCTTACTGTGGCCACCCCAATCCAATTCTGGCTTCTCCACCTAATGGAACAGAGACAGTTAGAGCCAAGAAAATGGAAACTATCAAAGTGACAGAGGAACTTGTTAAGGTGCAGTTGGGAAGAGGAACATGCCAAGATGGTAAGGCATCAGTTTAGTTGAAAAGGAAACGGTTGAAACTATGGGTCTTCCAAAAGACTTGAATAGCAGGTTAGGTGTAAGGATTTGCATTCTAATCAGCAATCTGTGACTGTCTGTGCTGATATGTGTGCTATTGCAGACCAGAACACTGCATTTGCCTGACGAAGACGAAAGTCGAAAGCTCGCAGATTTACTATCAAATAAATCGGTTGGATTTAAAATTGGTGTCGCCAGATTCTTACAGAGTCTTCCAAAAGACCCATAGTTTGTGGATTTTGGGAAGGAGATATAAAGTGGGCTGTTTGTGGTTGGAGGATTATGAGGTTAGAAAGTATGAAGTGAAGATCTCCAGAGCAGACGAGACTAGTGATAGCCCTGGAGAGAATACTCATTTACTCCACTGCCAGAATGACTTAATATTTCCTGCATATTCTTTCTAATTTCCATCAGGTTGTGTGTGGTTCTTAAATTGATAACCTTAGAGAAATATCAAATGTTATGGGCAGAAAACTTATCTAAAGAAGAAATAGTGGATATGTTTACAGCAAGAACACAGACACAAGACATGAACATACACACACACACTCACACACACACATGCTGGCAAAGCTGAAGAACTCTCTATAAGTGGCTTACTCTAATGCCAGTTGCCCATACAGGGATGCTTTGTCAAGGGCAGGTCGTGCCTTACGAGCCTAGTGGAGTTCTTTGGAAATGTGACTAAACATATTGATGAAGGAAGAGCAGTGGACATGATTTACATGGACTTCAGCAAGGCGTTTGATAAGGTCCCCCATGCAAGACTTATTGAGAAAGTGAGAGGGCATGGGATCCAAGGGGATCGGAACTTGCCTTGCCTGCAGAAGGCAGAGAGTGGTTGAGGATGGGTCTTTTTCTGCATGGAGGTCAGTTACCAGTGGAGTGCCCCAGGGATCTGTTCTGGGATCCCTGCTGTTTGTCATTTTCATAAATGACCTGGATGAGGAAGTGGAGGGATGGGTTAGTAAGTTCACCGACGAAACGAAGGTTGGTGGTGTTGTGGATAGTCTGGAGGGATGTCAGAAGTTGCAACAAGACATACATAGGATGCAAGACTGGGCGGAGAAATGGCAGATGGACTTCAATGCAGATAAATGTGTAGTGGTCCATTTTGGCAGGACCAATACGATGAAGGAGTAGAATATCAAGGGTAGAAGTCTTAGCAGTGTTGAGGAGCAGAAGGGTTTTGGGGTCTGGGTCCATAGGACACTTAAATCGGCCTCGCAGGTGGAGGATGTGGTCAAGAAGGCGTATGGTGTACTGGCCTTCATTAATTGAGGGATTGAGTTTAGGAGTCGGGAGATAATGCTGCAACTTTATAAGACCCTTGTCAGGTCCCACTTGGAGTACTGTGCACAGGTCTGGTCGCCTCACTATAGGAAGGATGTGGAAGCTATTGAGAGGGTGCAGAGGAGATTTACAAGGATGTTGCCTGGATTGGAAAGCATGCCATATGAAGATAGGTTGAGGGAGCTAGATCTCTTCTCCCTGGAGAGACGAAGAATGAGAGGCAACCTGATAGAGGTTTACAATATGTTGAGAGGAATAGATAGGGTAGATTCTCAGAGGTTATTTCCCAAAGTTGAAATAGTCGCTACGAGAGGACACAGGTTTAAGGTGTTGGGCAGCAAGTATGGAGGAGATGTTAGGGGTCAGTTTTTCACTCTGAGGGTGGTGAGTGAATGGAATCAACTGCCATCGGTGGTGGTGGAAGTGAACTCGCTGGGGTCTTTTAAAAGACTTCTGGATGAGTACATGGGATTAAATGGGATTGGGAGTTACAGATAGTTCTACGGCCTAGTAGGTATGGGTATGATCGGTGCAACTTGTAGGCCGAAGGGCCTGTTTGTGCTGTAGTGTTCTATGGTCTAAAATTGCCAGAATTTTAATCGTCCTGCCCGTCACGGGAATCAGAGCAAGCGAGGGGTGAACCTTCGGGCTGGATTTTACAATTTCAAGATGAACAAGGCTGCAAAATCCCACCCAATGTATCTGACAATACAGTAAGACACACTGGGATAATAGCAGTAAGTTTGACATGTATTGAGTGGTGCTCATGTATTTAAGTACAACGATTACAAAGTTTAAAAATCATGTACCCCAAGTGTGTTTAGGTGTTTGTAATGTTCTTCTTCAAGATGCCATGCTTATACTTACAATGGCAGTGGAGACAGATGTAGCTGCAGTGTCCTGTGGCCGGGGATGATTTTGGTGACCATCTGTTATCTCAAGTCTGGAGATTTCCAGATGTTGACATGCTGAGTTCTTCATGAAGATCACCAAACTCTCATTGGCACACAGCTGAGACATGACAGCACTTGTGGCTTCAGTGTATTCTTCCATTGTCTGCTACACCCGATCCCTAGCTGCTCTACCAGATGTTCCCTTTCTTCTTGCTGCAACATGTTATAATTCAGGTCAAAACTCCAAAGTGTTTTATGAAGTCTGCCTGGATCATAAGTCTTGTAATTTGAATTTGGCTAGGGTGAGCATGAATGCTTCACTGCACGTATGATTCAACTGACAATCTAGAGATCTCTTATCAAACAAAGTTTATTTAAGAATGCAGTTAACATGTATAGAAAGAAAATTAGCAGTAATTTTTACCAATTACAAAGAAAGAAGAAACAACCATGATATTGCACAATCCTTAATAAGTATATGAAATGTTCAGATCATACATACTTCCCTATACAAATGTCTTGCCACAGGCTTAGCACAGAAAATACGAATGCTCACGTGATGCTAGAACTTAGTCCCTTGGTTGGATGCTGCAGCTCTCTTGATGTACACACAGACAGACTTGTCATTGGAACAGCTTCTCAAAACCAGGGAGAGAACAAGAGACTTTGGACATCAGCTAGCAAAAACACCAAGAGCAGAATTTTCACTTCAGGAAGTCACGAAGTGTTGCTTCCAGCTAGCCAGCAGAATTCCCAATACCAGGGAATGAGAGGGAAATATTACTTTTCAGTCTGATGTCCACCCACTTCGAAATAAAATCTGCAGCCAGCAGATAAACTGAAAATGAAATCTTGAATTTGCTAGGGAGGAGAAAAACTGTCTAAAATACATGTCCTGTCAACCATTCTTCCTCCTAACAATGCAGGGTCATAAAACAAAGTCCAGAGGAAAAATAAACAAAATCCCATTTAAACCACTGCACAGCAATAACAGAATTCTAGCAGGCAGCCCAGCAACAATGAAACCAAAAGGCCTGCTTCATATTGCAGAGAACATGATTTTAAAAATGCATTTCTTAAAGGTACCCAACATCACAAAACCTCAGAAAATTCCGTGTTGTCGACTCCAGATGTCCTTATGAACCTGGAGCTCAGTATGGACCTGGACTCCCACATCCTGTGACTGCCAATGGTCTCAGCTCTCCCTGCCTCCTCGGCACTGGGGTGCACCTGCACTGTGCCCGCCAGGTTGTCACCCTGAATTGTAATCATGAACGTATAATCACGATGCAAGGTTATCAGAACAGGAAAGGGGTGGGGGAAGGATAGTGCAGGAGAATGATGAGGATTCCTCCTTTTTTCTCAGAGATGGAATGCAGGCCCTTTGTGCAGGGATTTGCATGAGCCATTTAGGGATCAAGACCCTCATACCTCTTCCTCCCCTCCATGCTGATGGGGAGCTCCATGAAGGAGTGGTGGACACATGAGTTTTTTGGGTTGTCACGCTAATCCCTCCATCTGCAATTATGCAGCTACTCAGCAAGTCATCCTATCCAGGGTTTGCTCCTTTCTGAACAGCAGAGGCCAAACCTTGGAGATGCCTTCATTAGGTTTTTCCCTGACCCTTGTTGTTGTGTGTCTATTTCTCCTCAAGTAGTTGTTGGGCACGGTTACTTTTCCCAAGGAAACTCACATAACACTAGTATATATGCCCAGGATGCAAATTCCCAAACGCGTCCACCATACATCTACTCTCAAAGGATGTGATGAGAATAAGTAAAAATAAACAGCTGGTCATAACTGAAATGCCATTTGATTTGATTTATTATTGTCATGCGTATTAGCAACCAGTGAAAAATATTGTTTCTTGTATGCTATACAGCCAAAACATACTGTTCACAGAGAAGGAAACGAGTGCAGAATGTAATGTTATAGTCATAGCTAGGTGTAGAGAAAGATCAACTTAAGGCAAGGTAAATCCATTCAAAAATTTAACGGCAGCAGGGAAGAAACTGCTCTTGAGTCAGTTGGTACATGACCTCAGACTTTTGTATCTTTTTCCCAATGGAAGAAGGTGGAAGAAAAAGCATCCGGGGTGCGTGAGGTCCTTAATTATGTGGCTGCTTTACTGAGGCAGTGGAAAGTGTAGACAGAGTTAATAGACAGGAGGTTGGTTTGGTGATGGATTGGGCTACATTTACAACCTTTTGTAGTTTCTTGCCATCTTGGGCAGAACAGAGCCGTACCAAGCTGTGATACTACCAGGAAGAATTCTTTCTATTGTGCATCTGTAAAAGTTGGAGAGAGTTGTAGCTGACATGCCAAATTTCTTTAGTCTTCTGAGAAAGTAGAGGCATTGGTTGGATTTCTTAACTATACTGCCACATAGGGGGACCAGGATAGGTTGTCGGTGATCTGGGCACCGAAAACCTTGAAGCTGTAGCCCTTTTTATTTTGGTCCTGTTGATGTAGATATGGGCATGTTTTCCTTGCATTTCCTGAAGTCCTTGACAACCTCTTGGATTGACAATCTCCACATATCTGAAAGGGTTATTGGTGCCACAATTCCTTACGGTGCCTGTGTGGTCACTGCCTACCCGTGAAGTGTGCCATCCCACATTGTCATATGCAAGGCCCAAAGAGAGTAACTTCACTTCCATACCTTGCCCCAGTATTACATCTCAAACTTGCCCTTTTACTTGTTCGTTGGTGCTTATTGAGATCTATTGAACAGATATGCAGTGGATAGAGCAATGTTCACAGGACTTTTAGTACAAATGGTGTGAGCCTGGTCTGGAAGTGGGCCACAGGATTTATTTAATCTTTAATCTTTTGCTGTGTGAATCTCTGCGGTATTACGACACAGTGAGCAGCAAATGATCTGAAAAAGAGCAATCTGCCTCTTTTTCCTTTTTTCTTCTCAAGAAATGTGATCCGCTTTTTCATTCTCATCATTCGCAAACCTAACCCTCTGATGCTAAAGGGCAAGTTAGCATGGCGATCCACAGGGAGAATGTGCAGATTCCGCACAGATATTAACTCAAGCTGGGAATCAAACCGAGGTCTCTGGCAATGTGAGACAGCAGTGCTAACAACTGTGCCACGGTGCTGCCCCATTCATTCACTTGATGAAATATTGATATTCAATGTTGTACAGGACACAGAATACAATGGCATTTCTGGATACCCTCATTGTTACACACATTTGAATCCAGTCTTATCTTGAAACCTACACTGCATTTTCAACAACTGGCAACCATGTGGCTCTCATTGTGATGCCTTTGCATTTCATTGATGCAGTTTAATCACAAATGTAGTAAGCCAACTTTGGGAGTTGGTTTAGCTCAGTTGGCTGGAGAGCTGGTTCGTGATACAGAGCGACACCAACAATGTGGGTTCAATTTCCATACTGAGGTTATATTCGCAAAGGCCCACCTTCTCAACTTCACTCAAGGTGTGGTGATCCTGAGATTAAATTATCACCAGTCAGCTCTGCCCATCAAACAGAGAACAACCTGTGACCATCTAAGGCCATGGTGAATTGTAGTGAGCCAAATTTGAAGGAGGTATCTCATGTCCCTCATGATCTCTGCTGTAAACTACTTTCTGAAAATGCAAAGCTCAGAGATATTGGACTGACAATATTATCTATTAAGATATTATGTCAGATCTAGGGAATTAGGCAGAGATCAGCATGAAACTTTTCTTGCAATTGATTAATAAAAACTCCTGGCTGTTTTGATGGCATCCAGATTGCAAGACAAGTGCAGTTGAGGGCACCCTCTACTTATTAAAGTGAAGCTCCTCTTCATTCTGACTATTGTCATCACAGAGGAAGATGACATAACTCTCAGGCCTAACACATATTCCAATCTTCATCGGCTTTATGCATTTATGTGCAGTCACCTGTAAGGTTCCCGAGATCCCTTTGACAATGCCCCAAAAGAGCCTAGAGGCAAAGAAATTAAGGGTGATAGTAATTTTCAGACATTTGAAACAAGTGTCTATTTGGTGGATCAGGTAGCAAGTCTTCCTGTAAGAGGCTGCAGATGTCTGCAATCACTTGATATAAAAGCTTGTGGAAACAAGCTCTTCAACTACAAACTCTATCTTGTGATGTGCGAGTGACTCCTGTGGTGTGTGCCTCCCTTCTGTGCACTTCCACGGATGTTAATCAACCTGCCTCTTCTGCTGCACGATTGTAGTAACTAACAAGGTCAAAGAATCCATTTTGAGACTAACACATGATGATGAGAGAAGCAATTTTGCTTTCTGTATTAACCACATGTATCAAATTACTGTAGGAAGGAAGAAACCAATCATAAAACAAATGATAGCACAGATACTGAACATTGATTAATTTTTGGATAATGAATCAGTAACCATATTGGAAAGACTGGGTTTTCATTCAAAATGCATTAAGTTCAATTATTAAGTTCTCTATGCTTATGTGAGAAATGCAATTTCAGACAAATTGTTCTAACAATGAAGGAAATGCATATCATGATCCCTTAGTTTGAACTATTTGGATGGACTTCCAGTGCTTCTACCATTTAGAACAATCCAAATCTTCACAGTCCTGAGGAAGTTGCACAGATACCACCGTCTTCTCAAGAGCAATGAGGGATAGGCAATAAACACAGCCCAACCAATATTGCACACATGGCAGAAGAAATCAAAAGGGATTCTCCAATAAACTTATGTTAGAGGGAAGATAGAATGCAGTTATAATAAGTAAACTTGTAGTGAATTAAGGCAACCATGAGTTTAAATAGCCATCTGAGATCAGTTCAGCCTTGCAACTGTTTCAATGCCAATTCTCTAAACCCTGGGAAATTGGTGCTTGCAAAGATTGAATTTATATTAAAGTATGACTTAATTTAAAAACGCCCTTTAATGTCTAGTAATTGTTGTAAAAGGTACCCACCTGCATTAATTAAAATTCATTGTCAGTGAATAAGCTACTCTCAAACATCCGAATGGTTGTCCTGTAAACTCAATAGTGAGTTTGTTGGAGCCAGAATCATAGAATCACAGAATCCCTACAGTGCAGAAGGAAGCTTTTTGGCCCATCGAGTCTGCACCTACAACAATCCCACCCAGGCCCTATCCCTGTAACCCCATGTATTTACCCTATTAATCCCTCTAACCTATGCACTCTGGGGAAGTTAAGGCCAATTTAGCATGGCCAAAGTCTTTGGACTTCAGGAGGAAATGGGAGCACCCGGAGAAAATGCATGTAGACTCTCAGAGAACATGCAAACTCCACACAGATCTTATTGTAATCTTATTTTATAACCTTGATGTGAAAGTCAGTTACTTTAACTAACAACCTAAGTTCATTCTTGGGATCTAAAATTCTATAAATATTTCATTGAGTGGGTGAATGGGGTGGCACGGTGGCACAGTAGTTAGCACTGCTGGGTGCCAGGGACCCCAGTTTGATTCCCGGCTTGGGTCACTGTCTATGCAGAGTCTGCACGTTCTCCCTGTGGATTGGCCACACTAAATTGCCCTTTAGCGTCAGAGAATTAGGACAGTTATGGGGATTGTGCTCAGTGTAGACTTGATGCGCCAAATGGCCTCCTTCTGCACTCTAAGGATTCAATGCCCAATCTACGAAAACAGATTCTCTTGGAAAACTATGAAAGCCATTGTATAGATTCATTTAAATATAAATTAGACAGATTTATTTCAGCAGAGGATGCAATAAATAATAAAACTGACAGGATAAGTATAGCTGCCTGAGATGAAGAGAGGGTGCTTTTTGACCCCTGGTTCCCAAACTCTCCAACATTGGGCTATCCTCGCATGTATGGGAGTGCTGTAAACTAATTGCTATAGATTGAAAGTTATGGTATTGGAGCTGTTACATAATCAGATCCTCCTTTTGCACTGTAGGCATTCTGTGATCCTATGATCCTAACTCCATCATACTCACTACTGAATTTATAGGACAACGATTTGGATGTTTGAGAGTAGCTTACTCACTAAAAATGAGTTTTAATTAATGCAGGTGGGTACTTATTACAGCAATGAAGAGACATTTAAGAGATGTTTTTAAATTAAGTCATACTTCCATTCAATATTGAGTGAGTTCAATGAATCTTTCGGCAGAATTTTCCAGTCCTGCTGACCCACCACTGGGATTGTCCAGCTCGCGTGATGTCCCTCACAATGGCTCCAACTGGAAAATCCCAGCTAAGATCATCTTCTGTCCAACAAGTTTTTTTTTCCTTTCAATGTCCCCTAATATTCTACTGCTTAATGGTACGGGAAAGAGTCTTTAGTTATAAGTTAACTTGATTACTAACCGAACTAAATAAGTGACTGCATTTAAAAAATCCATATAGGAACTTTATATGATTATATCTTGGGTTTCTCAGATGAAGTTTCAAGTTGTGGGACTCTCTTCACCCAAAGTCCTGGAGTTAACACTGATACTTTTGTGCTCTGTGAAGAGTTAATATTATTGTGAATTCCATTTTAATTCATTCCAACTGTGCAGTCATCAGTTATCAGGACTATTATGCAATAAATAAGTTTTGACATTTGATCAAAAACTCTCTCGGAGCTTGTTGAGAATAGTTTCATATCGAATGGCTACTTTCATTAAATGGTCAATGAGTCGTAATGGAGATGTTTGAATCAAACATTACAGTCTCAAACCATTAAGCTGGATGCCACATGAAAGTTAAAGAGCAGCTGCCCCCTTGCTTTCAAACCATAGAAACCAAATCAATTCAGTTCAATTAATTTCCTTTAAGGAATTCATAGCTCTGGCAATTGAACAAACACCATTAAGTGTGAATTTGGCTGCAAAAAAAAAGAAACGTGTAACTCACTTGCTTACACTAGTTCATAGAATCTCTACAGTGCAAAAGGAGGCCATTCAACCTGACCACAATCCTTCCCAGGTCCTATTCCCGTAACTCTACAATTTCACCCTACTAATCCCCTGACACCAGGATCAATTTATCATGGCCAATCCACCTAACCCTCACACCTTTGATCTGTGGAGGAAACCAAAGTACCCAGAGGAAACCCATGCAGATACAGGGAGAATGTGCAACTCCACACAGTTGGTGACCTGAGACTAGAATTGAATCTGGGTCCCTGGCCCTGTGAGACAGCAGTACTAACCACTGTGCCACCATGAATATGGGCTTTGATTTGGGGCACTTTATGCTTCTGTCTGAAATCATGTTAGTCTCCTTGGTATATTTGAATTGTGGCCTTAAGATATGTTAGCCCTTTCCCGATTGCACATGTTCCAATGGAACAACATGTTTAGCAGTCAAACTAATGGATCTTAAACTACCGCCACAGGCCATCTCCAAATCTGTTTGTAATGTAAAGCTTTCTATGCCACCTGCCCTCATTGAGGTCATTCTAACTGTTGCCTGATCTTCCGTGTTTCCTTTGATTGGATTGTCACCTCCTGTTCCTCCATCGTATTTAATGAAGAATTGTGGATGTCCCTCTTGGAGAGCTGCTAGTTTCCTCCAGCACAGCCATCCACTGCTTTGCCCAAACTGACCCTGGAATGTTCTTGTGATTAATCTTCAACAGACCTTCACCACGCACTGACTGCTTTTGTCCAAATCTGCTGCTAATCAGCTCATTCCAAAACAGTTACTTTCTATCCTGTACACCAGCTTACATTTATCCACAGCTTTTTCCATCTGCCTTTACAACAACAGTCAAGGATGAGAAAAAAAATGATTTGGCCAATTCAATGTCCTGTAAAAGCAGCCAGCTGCATTTGAATGTTCTTAATGTCTTTGCTTCCATGAACTTGCCTGATGAATTATTCCTGACATTTGTCACTGAAACACTGGGGGTTGCTTTCCAAATTAAACTTTGAAATTTCCTGGTCATAAAACTCAGATTTATGATGGGACTGAAGGTGGTGCTATGGAAGCTGTTTGCCCTCCTGGAGGTGCACTTCCAGTGCAGCTCACCATCTTGAGAAGGGCACTCACAAGGGTGACTCCTGCAACTGCAAGAATTGACTGAAGGAATCCTATGAAGACATCCACACTGACCCACCAGCTGAAATGACACCCATTTTTCAAACATGGACTGTGCAGAACCAATCAACAGCAGAGGCGAACTCACTGGGGTCTTTTAAGAGACTTCTGGATAAGTACATAGGATTTAATGGGATTGAGGATTATAGATTGGCCTGGTAGGTATGGATATGACCAGTGCAACTTGTGGGCCGAAGAGCCTGTTTGTGCTGTAGTGTTCTATGTTCTATGTTACACACACTATTCACCAAAGTGGAGAAGGGGAATTTCCAACACTGCTTTGAATCCTTGTGGGCAAACTGACCATTATTTGAACAGTTCATCTTCTTCTTCAGTGATACCAACTCGCATTGACTGCGCAGGTAATGGCAGGCTGTACCTGGAGAATCAACATAAGTCTACATAATATCGCCACTCTGCAACAATTCACCAAAAGTCCTTAGACAGCATCTTCGAAACCGAAGATCACTTCCATCAAGAAGGATAAAGGTAGCAGATACATGTGAACACCACCGCCTGCAAGTTCCCCTCCAAGACACGTACCATCTTGACTTGGAAATATATTGCAGTTCCTTTGCAGTTGCTGGGTCAAAATCCTGGAATCCCCTTCCTAACGGCATTGTGAGTCAACTCACAGCACGTGGACTGCAGCTCACCACCACCTTCTCAATGTCAACGAGGGATGGGTAATAAATGTTAGCCAACTAGTGACACCCGTGTCCCACAAATGAATAAAAAACCTCTCCCATATATTCAGTGTGAAGAGAGATCCATTGCTCAAGTGAAAGTCTGACAAGATAATTTTTCTTTTACACAAGCGTAATTTCGCTGCACTGTTTGTGTCTTAGGTTTGACACAAAGTGTTACTGCATCCTCACAGGGAGGCCAGTGGAGAAAGGGACTTCTCCATACAAAAGTTGCAACAAATAACACAGCTGGTTTGGCTGCTGCATCTCTAACAGGGAGATGGAGCAGAGCTATTTCTGTACCATTGCCTTTACCCATTAAGAGCTGATCTCCTCCTTTCTCCTTGACAGTGTCAGGAGCTTGTGTGACAGCGCAGGCAATGCATTCAGCAGGCTGGCTTGTATTGGGGCAATGGCAGCCCCTACATCAGATCTGAAAGCCAGGTCAACCCACAGCTATTGGAGGATTTCGGCTTGCTTTGTAGCAAATGATGTGCTGTTGGATATCCTATCTTTTTAAGGGTGGGGAATGAATTGGTTTATATCTTCTAACAATGATTCCCTATTTGGAGATGGCTGTGCTTAATTGCCAACTTAAAGCTTATAGGACTCAAATGAGTGAATTCAAATGCTTGGTCTCCACTATCATTACCAACTGCACATATAAATACTATTATGTGGATGATCAGACCTCTGTTTAAAATCAAGATGTTATCTCAGAAGAATTGTAGCATGGTGATTTTGCTCATTTAACACCAGTGGGCTTTTAGTGGTACCCAGCATAATCATTGGAGAGTGATATGAAAATAACTTCCCTGCATTGCTGTCCTCTTCTTGCATTTAAAGGCTGCTGCTGATGAGTGGATCTTTACAATGAACTGTTGTCATGATTTGCAGAACCATACAAAAGCCATTTCTTTTGGATAAGGCTTGGTGATTTATATTGTAGATACTGGAATCTGTTTCAGACCAATGCCTCAGAGAATTAAATGTACCATATTGAAATAAAATGCATTGTGACTATCAAGAAAAAACAGACACAGTTCAGTTTCTGGTCAATGCTAAGCCTCAGGATGTTGATAATTGGGTGAATTCAGCAACATATAGATTAGGATCTCCCATAATTATCACCCACTTTTCAAATAAACTCCCATTATTTCTTCCTTTAGATTTTGACTTACCACGTTATCACTATGAGGATGTCAAGGGGAGATGGTTAAAATCTTTCTTCCCGGACAGAGAGGGTCAGTGCTTTAACGTGTGTGGTGCGAATGCTACTTGCTATTTAAGATGTTTTGTCCAATAACACTACCCTGAGGAATGCTTGCAGTGATATCCTGACATTGAAATTACTGATCTCCAAAAACCACAATCGTCCTCCTTTGCACTAGACATGACTGCAAAAAGAGGAGAATTTTCCCCAGATTCCCGTTGATCCAGTTTTGCTAGGGCTCCTTGATGTCATACTTAGTCAAATGCTGCCTTGATGTCAAGGGCAGCCACTCTCACCTGATTCAACTCTTTTGTCCATGTTTAGACCAAGGCTGTCATGAGGTCTGGAGCTGGGTGGCCCTGGCAGAATCCAATCATATTTCAACAGACCTCATCTTATGGAGAGATCTTCTTCTGCTGCATTATTATTGTTGTTTTCTTAATAAAGATGCCACATCACAACACCAAAATACTACAATTTCACTCCATCTGTGTTTTAAATGGGTGCCCTCCTATTTTTAAACTGTGACCCCGCAGATTTTCCCACAAGATGGAACATCCACTTCACATCCACCTTATCAAGATCCCTCATGATTTTATAGTTTTCAATCAAGCCAACTCTCTCTCTTCTAAACTCCAGTGAATACAAGCCTATCCTAAGCTTTCCTGATAAGATAGACCACTCATTCCAGGTATTGGTCTGGTAAACCTTCTCTGAACTGTGTCTAACTCATTTACATTCTTTCTTACATGAGATGACCAATACTGTACTCAATACTCCAGAACTGATTTCACTAGTGCTCTGTATAACTGAAGCACAATCTCCCTACTTTTATAATCAATTCCCCTCACAGTAAATGATGATATTTTATTAGCTTTCCTAATTACTTGCTGTATCTGCATACCAGCCTTCTGTGATTCAGCCTCTAAGACACTCAGATTCCTCTGCATCTGAAAGTTCCGCAATCTCTCACCACTTAGAAATATACTTTTTTTATTCATTCCGCCAATGTGAACAATTTCACATTTTCCTACTTTATATTCCAGTTGCCAGATCTTTGCCCACTCACTTATCCTATTAATATCTTTTTGTAACCTCCTTATGTCCTCTTCACAACTTACTTTCCTATCAATCTTTGTGTCATTAGCAAATTTGGCAACCATTCTATCCATCCCACCATCCAAGTCATTGATATAAATTGCAAACGGTTGAAATCTCTGTACTGATCCCTGTGTCACACCACTTATTACATCTTACCAATGTGAAAAAGACACATTTATGTCTATAGTCTGCTTCCTGTTGGCCAACCAATCATCTAGCCGTGCCAACATGTTATCCCCATACTATGATTTTTCCACAGCAACCTTTGATGTGGCACATTATCAAATGCCTTCCTTCGATCTAAGTACAGTATATCCACTGGTTCCCCTTTATCTACAGTACATGTTACTTTATCAAAGAAATCCAGTAAGTTCATTAAACATGATTTCTTTTGTACAAGACCATGCTGATTCTACCTGATTACCTTGAACCTATCCAAGTGCTTATTTAATAATAGCTTCTAACATGTAGTTTCTCACTTTCTGTCCCCTCCCTTTTTAAATAATGGTGTCATATTTGCTATCTGTCAATCTAATTGGATCTTCCCTGAATCTAAGAAGTTTTGGAAATTTAAAACAAATACATAATTTATCTCATTAGCTACTTCCTTTAAGACCCTAGGATGAAGTCCATCAAGACCCAAGAACATGTCAGATCACAGCAACAACAATGTACTCAATATCACTATTCTGGCAATTGTAATTTTCATAATTTCCATTTCCTGATTTATAGCTGCTTCTGAGATGTGACATGAATCTTCTGTGGTGAAGACTGACGGAAAATACCTGCTCAATTCATCTGCCATCCCACTTCCTTGTTTTTCCATTATCAATTCTTCAGACGCACTTTCTATGGAATCAATATTTATTTTGTTAACTCATTTCTTAAATATTTATAGAAACTTTTACTATCTGTTTTCATTTTTCTAGCATCTTTCTCTCCTACTCTAATTTTTCCCTCCTTATTAATCTTTTACTCTGTGTTTGCTGTTCCTTAAATTTTGTCCAATCTTCTGATCTTTCAACTATCTTTGTGTAGTTATATGCTTTTCCTTTAAATTTGATACTATTTTTAACCAGCCCTTTTATATAGATTAACTAGCCTTCATTAAAAATATTTTAACTAGCCCTTCAAGCCTACTCTACCCAACATCTTGATCATGACTGATCATCGAATTCAATGTCCTGATCTCCCTTTTCCTGCATAGTCCTTGATCCCTTCAGCTCCGAGAGCTTTATCTAATTTGTTCGTGAAATCAAACAACATTTTGGCCTCAAGTACATTCTGTGGTAGTGAATTCATTACCCTCTGGGTGAAGAAATTTCTCCTCAGCTCTTATCTTGAAACTATGACCTCTAGTTCTGGACTCACCTGTCATTGGGAACATTCTTTCTGAATCTAGCCTGTCTAACCCTGTTAGAATTTTATAAGTTTCTATGAGATCCCCTCTCACTCTTAAACTCCAGTCAGCATAATTCTGACTAACTTAACATCCAGTCATTGCAATGCACAGTATGTGGTGAATAAACTGAGGCACTTAATTTACAGGAAGATCTAGACTGAGTAAAAATAAAGGAATCTGGTGCAAAATGGAGACAAGCAGAAAATAAATATATCAAGATATATATTTAGGAGGGATCGAAAAGCTAAGAAAGTAGTTGGAATGTCAATATTGGTAACTTGATGAAGAGAAAATAAATGAAAATAACCAGGGCTGACT